>VWYK01106382.1:0-19330 GCA_013399775.1 Semnornis frantzii | reverse complement strand
TTTAACCTTTTTATGCCCAAAACCAAGCTTGCTGAACCCCATTATGACTTCAGTGGCCTGACTTGGAGTGCTTACTCTGTATGTGGAGACAAATAATGTCCTAGAAAGTGATTAGCACTTTCCTGTGGATGCACACGGTTTCTTGAGATGAAGATATTGGTCACACTGATCAGTCTGGGCCAAGGATATAGGATATCGGGTGAAATTTGCAGTTCTTCCCTTTTAATGAGTATTTTAAAAAGGATTTTTCCTTGTTCAAATTCTATCCAGTGCTTTGGCTTAAAAGTGCAGTGCAAACTTTCTTTTAAGGTGCACCACGAATTCCTTAAAATTACAGTGAAATAGTTGCAAGCAATGAAATTATCACCTCCCAGGTGAGAGAAAGCAACTCCTTGCATACATTTTGCAAACCATTTCCAGAAAAGATTGTTTAAGATCATCCTTTTTATTTTCCATTGCAAGATGCTGAAAGCACAGTAGCTTTCAGTTACTGCAGTACAGCTAAGGGTAGGTAAGTTCTTTAAATATGTATTAGTACCAGGATAAATTCAATATATATTGATATGAAAAAAATGGTTGTTGATTGCTTGGGACCTGTGACCAGTGATGCAGAAGCGTCAGAAATCTGAGTTGTAGAGCCTCCTTCTCTGGAGGCTTTCAAAATCTGCCTGGATGCCTTCTGTTGCAGCCTGCCCTAGGTGATCCTGCTTTGGCAAGGAGGTTGGACTCAATGATCCCTAGAGGCCTCTCCCAACCCTTAGCATTCTGTGATTCTGTTGCTGAGAGGAATGCACTTCAGATGCCTTTTCCCCATTCTTTTTATTAATTTATTTATTTTAAAAAAATTCCTCATGTTGCACTTTGTTAAAAATGTTCTCTGTCCTCTCTGGGGGTTGGTGCAAGGAGGATCTGTAAGCCTGTAGAGCAATATGATGCTCAGCTGAAGAATTCCCACTTCTCATGTAGCCCACCTCCTCCTCCCTGGCCTCACTCAGAGTCTGGACAGCAGCCACCCACGTGTGACACATTAAGAGATTAGGGCCCTAATGACATTTTAAGATGGTGTTAATAAATGGGAACTTCCATCCTGTAGAACATTTGAAAAATAACATTTGTAAATTTGCTTCCTGAGCAGTGTATTCCCTTTTCCATTATCTCATCTATTTACGAGCTATTAAGAATTCTTCTTCCTTTCTATTCAGTCTCTGCTTGAGCGGTTCCACACTGATTCATGATTCTGTGTTTTGTGCTGTCAAGATTTTACTTATATTTTTTTTTAAAGGTATCTCAATAATTAATTACAGATAAATTATTGACAAAGCAGCAGCAGATGCAGAGTGCTCTGTGTCAAAGAGACGCTTTTCAAGCAGATATCTTTGCAATATCACAGATGAGTATACTTTCAATATTCAAATAAATCAATGCTTGTCTAGCATTTGATTCTTCCTGTCATACCAGAAACTACTGCAGAATTATACCATTTCCTCTCAAAGTGTATCCATAATCAGTGTGCACATCTGTCCAAAGTCTCTCCCAAGAGAAAAAATATATATTGGTGTGTCTCAGTCCAGAGGAGAGAGATTTGTTCTTATATATTTCCATGTTGTGGAATCAAGGTACAAGCGAGACCAAATATAAAAAATGAGACTATTTATTAAAGGATAAAGTGAGTGGAACAGAGAAAGAGAGAGAAGGGGAGAAAGAGAGGAGAAAATGGAGAAAGAGAACAGAGGAGAAGAGCTGGAAAGGGATTATATTACTATAGGCCAGAGGAGTGGAGAGAAAGGGTTTCCAAAGTCCAAGTCCTTTTCAGTTTGTGTTGCCCAGGGATGCTTCCAGCAAGTGATGCTTCCAGTGGAACTCTTCTTCTCTTGGAGTTCTCCTTTTCTTCTTACAGCAGGCAAAACTTAGGGCACAGCATGGTTGATGGTGGTGGTGGAGAGATGTTTCCTGGGCTGCTGTTTCCATGTTATATGTCCATGGTGATGTCTTTTCCCACTCACTCAGCCTCTCACTCAGTAAAACTGGTATAGATCCAGTGTCTTTTATTCAGTTTTTCCACAGCTCCCCCTGGGCACCCTAGTGCATAAGTGACTGGCAGGTGTGCTAGCAGTGGGCAGAGCTGACCCATCAGGCAGGTCGTTTACAATAATTGTGGCGCATTCTGGGAGTCCTTGTGCCTGCAGGGGTCCAGCGCCGGCAGTGGGCTTTTGCATCTCACTTCAATACTCATCCCTGGGCGGTCAGGCAAACAACCTGAGCAGCTGTTGTCTGGGGGGTAAAGCAAAGGTGGTTTTTATCTTTGTTGATTTACATGTACAAGAGAGACAAGATTTAGTCCCTCACATGGTGTACCAGGACCAGTAAAGAAAGTTGTGCATATTTAGGAAGCCCATCTTTGCTACCAGAGGAACTAAGTTAGCAGCAGACATCCAGTTTTTCAGTATTTGCCATTTTCTGCTTTGAAAATGCTTATAGAATCTGAATGTTCACATATGACAGCTCTGGAGTAATGTAAGAATTACTGAAACTTCAATGCCTGCTGAAAGAATCTTTAGCCGAAGTTTGTAGTATCTTTTTTGATACAGGAAGGGCTCCTGTTGATCTTATTATGTTCTTGTGCATCTCTAAACCTCAATGAGTGTTTAAATACCAAATCTAAGTCCAAAATAATATTGAGTTATGCTGACTCCTTTGTGAGTCACTGACTCAAGAAATGGTTCATGCTGGAAGGGACCTCTGCAGGTTGTCCAACCCAACCTCCAGTCCAAATTAGGGGCAGGTCAGTT
Source organism: Semnornis frantzii (assembly GCA_013399775.1). Classification (NCBI taxonomy): domain Eukaryota; kingdom Metazoa; phylum Chordata; class Aves; order Piciformes; family Ramphastidae; genus Semnornis; species Semnornis frantzii. The sequence continues at coordinate 16,541 of VWYK01106382.1, read as the reverse complement.
TGCTCAGGGCTTTGTGCTGAAGGTGGAGAATCCACAGACAAATTGCCCCTGTGTTTCAGTGGTTAATGTCCTTAACAGGGAAGAGTTTTAAAATTAATTTCCTTGTGATTGCTGTTCTTCATTCTTTCTTTGTGCTTTTGTAAGAGAATCCTGGTTCCTTTTTTCGTAATCTCTGTTCAAGTAGGAGAACACAGCAACCAAATTGCAGCTTAAGCTTCTCAGCCCCAGACTGATCCTCTGTGCTTTTGGCCTCTGCACACATGCTGTGTGCTCCAGCCTCCAACCTATGGCCTTCAGCTGGGCCCTACCCATGATGTCAGCAAAGTGTATTACATATGGCATGTGACACTTACACACAACTGCCAGTGTGAACTTTTAGTGCAGCTCAAGTGACACACCTGGGTATGGCTGAGCTCTGAGCAATGTTGGCCAGATCCAGAAACTTTGTTTTTGCAGCTCTCTGAATGCATCTGTATAGATATTTCCTCTTTCACATCTCTGCAGAGAACTGACTTTGAGGGTTGAATGTGGCATGGGTACTCTTCTTCTTTAATGTGACTGTAAAATATTTAAGAGTTTGTACTAGGGAAGTAATTTCAGGCCCTAGTTCAACCATATATCTCCCCTTATGAAAGCCCATTTTCAAAGAGCTGCTCCAAGGCCCAGGGATGCCAAAAGGAATATTTCAATTGACTTTTGACTGCTTTGCTTTCTGTTTTAAAGAAAATCCAAATTTAAACTTATCTATTGACTGTGTTTGGCATAAAACATGGGCCAGTTTCATATCTAAGCGACCTCAAGAAGGGATGACTCCAAGGCTGAGCTCCTGTTTCCATGAAGAATGGCATAAAAAACAGGCTTCTTGTTAGAAACACAAAAGCTCTACATGGGGAAATGAGCTGTCTTTGCAGTGGCACAGCTGATATTTTAGCCTCAGGATCCTTTTCTTTTCTAAAGGTCATGGCACAATTTAAAACTCAGAATATTACAAGTCATTTAAGTATCTGAAATCTAGGGTAAACAAGGTCTACTAATGTAAAACAGAAATGAAAAAATTACATATACCTTCCCCATGCTAGAATTGACTCATCTTGGGAATAACAGTTCCAAGCAGTAAGGAAAAAAAAAAAAAGGCTTTTCAGTGCCATGACCTTAGGTTTCAAGACCTTCTTCCTCACTGTGCACAAGGGTGATAGCCTTTGAGATAAGGCAGAGCCATAAAATGGTTTGGGTTGGAAGGGACCTTAAAGATCACCTAGTTCCAATGCCCTGCCATGGGCAGGGATGCTTCCTACTAGAAGAGGTTGTTCAAGTCTCCATCAACCTGGCTTTGAACACTTCCAAGGTTGGAACTTCCACAGCTTCTTTGGGCAACCTGTTCCTGTGCCTCATCACCATCATAGTGAAGAACTTCTTCCTAATGCTGAATCCAAATCTAGCCTCTGCCAGTTTGAAACCACAACAGGCCTTTGTAAGAAGTTCCTTTCTGATTATTCTGTAGGCCCCCTTTGAATACTGGAATTCTGCTCTGCAGCCTTCTCCAGGCTGAACAACTCCAACTCTTTCAGCTTGTCATCATAGGAGAGGTGCTCTAGCCTCATCTTTGTAGCCCTCCTCTGGACCCATTTAGCAGTTCCATGTCCTTGTGTTGGGCACTCCAGAACTGAACACAGTACTCTAGATGGAATCTCATGAGAGCAGGGTAGAAGTATCACTCATAAGAGTCCCTTAACCTGCTGGTCATGCTTCTTTTGATGCTGCGTAGAATTCATGTGGCTTAGATAATTGACTTAGTTGATGAGTGGAGAGCAGTGGATGTTGTTTATCTTAACTTTAGGAACTGACTTTCAACAGTGATCTGCATGAGGTCCTCAGAGACATGATGAAGTATAAGGCAAATAAATGAAAATGGCATGGGGTGAAACAGGCTGAATGGCTGGACCTGGAGAAGTAAGATCAGCAGTACAAAGTCCAGCTGGGGTTCAGCACTAATAGTGCATTCTAAGTGTTGGTACTGGGTCCTGTGTTAATTTGCTAGATGATAGGACAAAGTTTACCCTCAGCAACTTCACAGATGACATACAACTAGTTGGACTGGATACATCACATGAGTGTGCTGCCATTCAGAGGGACTGAAAAAATGGGTGGACAAATGGACCAAGAGTTCTCTTCTGAAGGTCAATGAAAGAAAAGGCAATGTCTTTCTCTCAGAGAGGAATAACCTCATGTGCCAGCACAGGCTGGGGGATGACTAACTGGAAATCAGCTCTGCAGGAAGGCCATGGTGGTCCTGGTTGACATCAAGTTCAACGCGAGCCAGAAATGTGCTTTAGAGGAAAACAAGACCAATGACACCCTGGGTTGTGCTGGAAAATGAATTCCCAGCAGGTGAAGGGTGGTGATCCTGCAACTTTATTCAGCACTGATGAGACACATCTGGAGTGCTGGGCCCGGTTCTAGACTCCCTAGTGCAAGAGAGAAATGTACATACTGCCTCCAGCAAAGTTCCATGAAGGACTGGACCATCTCTTGTGTGAGGAGAAGCTGAAATACCTGATGTTGTTCAGCTTAGAGGTGAGAAGAATCGAGGATCTTATCCATGTGTAAAATCACCTGGTGGCAGGAGTAAAGAAGCTGAAGCAAGACAGTTCTCAGTGATGTCCATTAACAGGATGAAATCAAAGGGCACAAACCAAAAACCAGAAAGTTCCACGTAAAAATAAGAAAATTTACTCTGAGGGTGGTTGAACACTAGCACAAGCTGCCCAGAGGCTGGAGGCCTCCATCCTTAAGCTGCTCAAAGGCCAATAAGCCACAGCCCTGTGTAACCTGCTGCAGGTGACCCTACTCCAAGCAGAGTAGGCCAATCTCCAAAGGTGCCTGCCCATGTTACCCAGTCTGTGGTATTTTGATTGGAGGACACAAAGGACTTTTGCAAGTCATGTTGAAGAAGCAATATGTTGTGTGGTGTCAAGGATCATCAAGACCAGGAGCAACTGATAAGTTTTGAATACTACTTCGAAATTCAGAGCAAGACTTCACTGTGGAGAGTGTTTATAGCACATAATTATGATGGTACATGTTAATTGTTCTCCACTGAAATGATTTTTATCATAGGAAAAACATCTTCAGGTAAGTATTTGAACCTTCAAAACATGCCAGCCATCCTATCTGTAAGGTAGTAAAACCTACAAATCACTCTGATGACTATTTCCTTACCAAAAAATCAATGAAATTGAAACTACCTCAGTATGCATGCATTGACTTTTTTTTTTTCTTCTCTCCTTCCGAACAGTGATTTAGCTGTAAAGACCTATTTAAATAGAGATCAAAGCATCTAACAAGGACTTCACTTAGCTCTGTAAAAGCACACAGTACTTAGAAGAAAATGTTGGAAAATACAGGTGGTAGAAGAGTAATAGGTGTTCATTACACTAAATCCTGCTTAAGAGAAAAACCCTTGGATTTTGCCTGGAGAGAGAACAGGATGAAAAGCAAAGTTTTATTGTGCTTTTGCCTAATTGAAGGTGAATAACTGAGTTACTCTGAGAGTTTGAAGCAGTACTGAATATGAAAGCTGGATGTGAGTTCTAATCTGGTGTCTTCATCACAAAATGGTCTTTGCTCATGCCATACAGAGAGAAGGAGAAGCCTTGTTCCAAATAACCTCTGGACTATGCATTTGAATTGAGGAGCATGAAAGAATGAACACCACTGTGCAAGCAGTGTGGAGTTGCATGATGATAGATGGTGTCTGGGGTGAAGTGAGCCTAGAAGAAGAGAAGCAGCAGTATGTTGAGATTTTTTTTTTTTTTCCATTGCAGGAAGGCAGGTAAATCAGGAAGGCACACAAATTGTCGACTTCTTTTCCCTTTCAGCTGCCACAAAGAAGCCATCTCATCAGCCACGCAATCAAAGCAACCTGAGCTCCTCTCATGTGCAGAGAACAATTGGTTCTTGCTTGCAAAAGGAAATGTACACACATGTGCACACATACACTTGAAAGTGGTTTAAAAATGTCATGTTTGACTTCCTGGCTAGTTTGACAATTCACTTCAAAATAGCTCTCATGACTGCAGGCTGGCAGAGCTGTTCCTGCCTTGATTTAAATTGGAAAACTCAATTAGAGTTTGAATCTGTTGCATTGAAATGGAATTGTCTCTTGCAGGCAGAGCTTGCTCACGGACATGAAACAGTGTGAGTGAAAGGGGTTGGGAGAGGAGGAGGAGGCTGTGCCTATGCAGAAGGCAGGTTGTGAGGGGCTCTGAGCTAGCTGAGACAGGGATTTTCCGTGTGCTACCTGGAAAAAGAACTTGATTGTTCTTCTCCAAATGTGTTTTGTTCTTCAAACCCCTTCATGCCTGAGTAGCTGTGCTGGGTATCTGGGTGGCAGGGCCTGGGCACTGTGCAGCTTGTAGGCACAGAGCAATGGCTTGGTTCATGAGGACTTTTTGCTTTGCCTCTCTGACTTGAGCAAATCTCCACTCTTCCCCATACTTTTCCCCCCAGGTTTAAGGACTCAATTTTTGTACTTATAGTCTAGAAATATCTGTGGGGTTTTTTGGCTAGGCTGGAAACACTGGCAAAGTGTTTGCCCTTTTGGTGGCTGGTTCACCACCTCCCCCTCCTTATCCCTCCCAGTCTCTCTTTGCAGCCTCCACAGAAGACTGTTTTGAGCCATGGATACACTTCAATACTACATTTACTCAGGGGAAGCCTGATCTGGCCACTGCATTTTTCTCATCATCATGCATTGAGATATATGCCTAGAAGTCACTGACTCTCCTTTTACTTCCATTATCTGGTCTTAGTTTCCATTTGCTCTGTAAGTCATCTGCGTAAAACTTCTTATAAATAGAAGATTCCAGTATGACTTCTTTCATCTGTGGCTTGTATTTGTGTGCAAGAGTGAGAAAACAGCTCTAATTTATATCAGAGCAGCTACCTTCACTGATCTGCCACCTGGAGATTTGGGCCATGGGGAATAATGGGGCTGCAAACAGGCCAGACCTTTGCTCCTGCCACCTGTGTCTGCGTCTGCACTTGTCACTCTGCTGGCAGGGGTCAAAACTACCCCTTGACCCAGTCCTTGGGGATCTGGTTGGCACTGACAGTGGATTATGGATTGCAAAGAGGATGCACAAATCCTAGCAGTGCAGCAGGCTCCAGTTATCCTCTTGCAAAACCTGCAGTGCAGAGATTCAAGTGTGTTCTTAGAAGCAAACTAGGAAAATGGCTTGGACATGGGTAGGATGGGGCAGGGCTCAGGTCTGCTCTGATATACCTGCCCTACCCCAACTATGACTTTTAGTAACCTGAATGAACATTCAGCTGGATATGTTTGTAGCTACTGTGTTGCCCTTTGTCCAGGGGAAAAGGGTGATGATGGAGCACTTTTACTTAAGTAGCTCTTGACCTTGGAGAACCTGATGCAGAGGAAGTGTTTAGGTCTTCCTTTGTGTATGTTGTGTGCAAATGAGACCTGATGAAGGCAAGGGGAATTCTGACACCCAGGCCTCAGCTACGCACTCAGGGAGCCCCTGGGTAAGCATTAGTGCACTGCACAGTAATGCATGTTAGAGGCTATCTGTTCTTTGAGCAAAGGCAATGCAATGCTTTAGAGCTCTTGGCTGCTGCTCTTCCACATGTGGATGGATGTGTGCACGTGGTCTGAATTGAAGTGGTGTTGCATGCAGTCAGGTTACCCTGTCAGTGACACAGGACAGTTGAAATGCTCCTGTTGGGAACTAGGAAGGTTTGACAAACTGTGGCAATTACTGTAAGAGCACTCTCCGTACTCTAAGGAGGTACTCCAGGGACTGTTGGCTTCAATTTGGTTATGCTGGTGTTTTGGTTTTTGTTTCTTTTTGTTTTCCCACTAAAATGGAATTTTCTTTGGGATCAGCTTCATAAGAGCAAATGAGAGAGTCTCCCAAAAAATGCCATATATATATGAATTCTGATCACATTGTGGTTGGCAGTCAGCAAGGCAAAAGCCATACCTGTGTAGTATGGGGGGATTTTCTGAGGAGGGGGTTCAAAGCAGCAGTATTGGGTATCTGTGACACTTTTACAGGGTCAGGGAGAAACCTGTAAGTGCCAAAGCTGTGATGAGGCAAAGCAGCTACTTTATGTTTTGGGAGTGAGCAGGGACCTCATTGAATGTCAGAGCTTGTCAGTGAGAAGGGGAGGTCATTCTCACTGGAACGAATCCCACAGACTTGTGAGACAGCAAGAAACATCTTCTGGAAGGAGCTCCTGATTAAAACTAGCTGAGCCATGGTAGAAAAAGGGGAGGCTACAGCTCCTGCGGCAAGAGCAGTGACTGCAGCATCTGGGAGAAACACCAAGAAGGGGGATGGTGGTGGGGATGGGGATCAGGCTGAAGAGCAAACTGCAGACAGCTGCCACATGGCCAGCATTACCTGCAGCTGAAGTTTTTAATGATGTCAGAAGAAAACGAGCTAAAATGAAATCGAGGGCTTTGTCTGTGCTGAAATTCTTTTAAAAAGGGTAAATATGACTTAAGAAAGAGAGAAAGCATTGCCAGCATGTCTGTAAAGTGCTTCACCCCCAAGGGCATGTCTGCTGTCTGCTCTGCTGCCCATCACCAGGTCATTTCTCCAGGTAGTGGTGCAGACAGGCATCCCAAGTCCCCAGGCCAACCTGGGTGAAAAGAGTCAGGGACAGCAGGAGGCAGGGGAAGGGAGATTTCGTTGTCATGCTGGGCTCATGGAGAGGGACTGCCACCAGGCAGTGGTCAGCGATGTGGCTGGTGCGGAAGGACTAGGAAAGGAAAAATCCATTGCTGAGTGGAGTGGCATGTGGTGTGCAGCCACAGAGCCCTCTTGTGTTGCCTGTTGGGCTGCAGACCAGCCTTATGAGCAGCCTTTTCCTTTCAAAAGACCAAAGGGGATTTTTTTTCCCCCCCCACCCTTAGATGTTTTCAGCTTTTGGGTGTTTCTAGAAGGCGAGAATGTGAGGAATTAAATGATCCAGGTTCCCTTGTCAAGGGGAGGTAGATATATACCCTGCACAACAAGAGCCATGCACCAGCAGGAGGGATTTATATGAAGCTGTTCTCGTGGTATTACCTGTTATTAATTGCTTGATTTTCCAGCTAATATTGTGGTTTCTTGCAGAAGCCCAAGCCCCAAGAACTTACTGTTTCAGCCAAAAGAAATTTATTTAAAATTGTTTTTCTTAGGAAAATTCCATTTATATATTTTTTTTTCCCTGTGGGAAAAAAAAAAGAAGATTTTTAAAATTTATTTTATTTTATTTTATTTTATTTTTAAAAAAAACCTCCAGAGTTAAAGGGAAAAAACAGCCTTTGGCTGAACTGCCAGGTCCTTGAGGGCTGAAAGTTCAGGTATCCTTTCTTCAGGCAATATTAAAGCCATGATGGGCTATTCCACCCCACTAGGCTTTTTTATTCTGACCTGTGTGATCACTCCTACAAAAGTAAAAATGAGTAGCAAAGACACAAGGTCTTACCAGCCACCCTTTTCTCTTATAAAATAGGGGTTATATTCACTTCTTTCAGTAGTGCTTTTTGCTTTCCTCTGGCCCCTGCAGAGCACCTAAGTCTCTGCCCAGGTTTAAGGCTTGCAAATATCTTGCTTCACTGCAGTCTCCCTTTAAGGGAAGTCATCATAGGCACAAGGGCTTTGTTCAGTGGAGGGTGATGAGTATCACAGAGCTCAGCTCTAGCAGAGTCCCTGGGGAGGCAATACTATCTTCCTCTGGCAGTCATACATCATTGAACAGGTGCCCAGAAACCACATTGAAATATTATGGGAATTTTTTTTTTTTTTAAACAAGAGGTATGCTTGTCTTTGTTTTTAATGGTTGCAAAATAATTGTAAAACCAGAAAGGACTGTTCTGTCATTTTAATTTTCTTCCTGATGACTTTTTTGGTAAAGTCTTTCTATTATGCAGGCATTCATCTCCAAAAGATACCACCAGCAAGGAAAAAAAAAAAAATCCACCATCAAAGCTAAGAATGTTTGGAAGTCCACCAGCAAGGAAAAAGAATGTTGCTGTAGAAGGAAAAAAGGGATGGAAAATGCTGATGAAATTATGACCCATGCTGCAGAAAAAGGTAAATGTGTCCATCCCTCTATCTGCTCTAAATTGCAATGAATATGAGCAGGGAGAAAAATATTTCATGTATTCAAATCAGGGTCTCCAAGACCCTGAGAATACAAACAAGGATTGTATGACTGAATCAGCTAAATACAGTGTGAGAGAGGTCTTGTTTTTGGTCATGTCCATAAACAGCAAACAGAGCTGTGTGGCAGAATCTATTATTTTCCTATTTACAGTCTTTTGAATAAATTCTTCTTGTATATGTCTAATATATTCATGAGGTTAGGAGGAGGTTATGAGAGGTTAGGAAGCTTATGTTGTTTTGGAATTTCCTACCCACCAAACTACCTTTGCCTAATAGTTCAAGATGTTGTCAAATGAAATAAAATCATTCTGATGCTGCTGCTCTGTATTTGTCAGCTTCTGTTTGAATAATGTATCCTCTGTTTTGGCTGCTTAGGTTTGTTTTTTTGCAAATAATTTATTTTTCTCTAAATTCCTGCCAGCATGATTCTATTTGATCTCAGTGTTGGCAACAAAAATGTAAGAATGAAGACCTGTTTTAGCAGTCCTTTCTTTCAGTTTTCATTGATGCTACTTTCAACCTGAGCTATTAACACCTTACCAAAATATTTAGATTGGAATTATTTTTCTTTATTTTTATTTTTTTTAACATCTTTTAAAACATCTTTTTAAACATCTTTTTTTTTTTTTTTTAAACTTCAAAATTTAAGTTAGTTCATTAAAATATTTTTACCCCTTGCAGATTTGGGTAATGCCACATTATTTCAGAACAGAGCTCCTGGGTCTCTTTCTTCCCCATCCTCAGAATTTGTATTCATAAAAGACTGGAAAGTATGTAGCTTTGGAAAACATTCAAATAACTGTGTGGTACAGCATGACTCTTTGGTGTTGCATTGTGCCAAGACAAATAAAGTGCTACCCAGAACATTCTCTAGTTTAGCTCTAGTTAGGCTTTTTTGGTAGGGGACAGATCCTTAGCCTGGCCTGTGGCAAATGCACTTAATGATTTACCTTTCTGTTTATTCTCTCTTTCATTGTCTTCTTGCAAAGCTATCCCTCCTCCTGCTGACTGTAATTGAATTGGCTCTCTGTATTAGATTCTTAGGTTCACCATGGGCTCTCAGACCAACATTATTCACTTGAGATTTTTGGTAACAACATCTAGAGCAAACGAATGCAAAGCCCATAGGAGCGGTCACAGAGCATCTTGTTGTGACAGAAGGTGTTGCAGCCACGCTGCAAAATATCAGGTGGGTGTTACAGACACTTACATACTCACCTTTTGAAGGAACTGCTATGAGATGATCCCTAAAGCCTTCCAGTCCAGAGAAAGAGAGAAGCGTTGTTCAAAAGGACAGTTGGCGACAGAAGCCAAAGTGTCTATGCTATGATTCTCAGATGTGAGGTCAGTCTGTAAAAATGGCACAGATTTCCAGGATTTCTGTCTGAATATGAGTTTTGCTTCTCTGCCTTGGATATGTTTTCATGGATTACTTAAAACAAAAACCACCAAAACCAAAACCGGAGTGTTATTTGTAAACTATCCTTGTCTGTTTCATGTTACCCTTGCCAGAAGGTGTCTCACTTGCGTGGTCATTGCAAGAAACTGTTGGTTCATTTACTCTCTGTGAGATATCTCTAGGTGCAGTGCAGATTGCTGGTTTGGTTCGAGATGATGTATTGCAGCCAGTCAGCAATATGATTAAGAGAATATATTAACCTAAACTGGGTAACGTGCCTACAAGGCTTGAATAAGCACAGCATATCTAGTTAGCAGCAGAAATATTTTTTTCAAGGTAGATTATGCTGAAAGCCAACAATGAAAAGGGAAAAAAAGGAAGATTAAAGAAAATCTGACTAGTGAGGGGAGAGAAAGTACCCAAGTACTGCAGTGATTGGCAGAGCTGAAGGACGTGGGAGAAGATGGGAGAGCAGAGCAGTGCCGTCTGCATGGCAGAGGAGATGCCTGTGGAGGGAGAAAATCTCTTGTTAGAGGAAATGTAACCAGGGAAGGGTGAACAAGTATCTCAGGCTCCTGTGAACAGCTTTGCCAGGGGTGACACCCCTGGGTTTTGCTGGTCCCTGACCTAGTTGCATCCTGTCCACGTGGGATGTTCTCCCCGGGCTGAGCCATGCCCTGGCAGGAGGCTCTGTAACTCTGATTACAAATTAATTAACACAGTTGATAATGGGAGAGATGATGGAATGAGGGGGAGAGAGGAAAACATAGCTAAGAAGTTGCTTTAATGAATTTGGCTTTCCTCAGTGAGGGTTTGAAGACATGAAAGATGTTTTCAAGGAAGCAGGAAAGCTTGCTTAAGGAATAGATTATTTAGAGCTTAAAAAGCGCTGATTGCAAATTGCTCTGTGTGTGCTTTAGGTTGTTAAATGTAAAGAGCTCTTAATAACTAAGCTAATAAACTCCTCAGTGTTTCACCCTGATATTTTTATTTATGTCTTTGGAAATATACTGCATAAATAACAAGGCATATTCAATCGTGGAGCAAATAACAAACATGCTCAAAGACTTATTCAACATAGCAAGAAGTGAGGATTTTAAAAAAAAAATATTTTATTTGCCTTTGGTATCTTCTGTGTTTTATACTATCACTGGTGAAGTGGACACATACTGCATGATCCTTGTAGAGTATCTAGCAAATCTCTGTTTGCATCCAAGTGACACATGAAACCTGCCAACACTGATGGGGTCGAGGCACTTTTAAATGTGGCTTAATTTAAAATGCTTTAAGATTTGGCAGTTTCGAAAAAGCCCTTCTTAATTCCAATTGAAAGCTCTTAATCATCTTCCATTTCAAAACCAGTTCAAACAGATCTTTTCCTGAGAAGGCCAGAGTTTATAGTGAATTTCCTTTGTTTGGTGGTCAGAAAGATCTCTTGAAAAGAGCTGTTACCCAGCTACTCTTAATGCCTTTTCCCTGAGGCAGGCAGGGCCAATTTTAATTGTACTTATTGATCTGTGTTATGAAAACATTTACAATAGCATCCATGAGCCTTAAAAAACACAAGCGAAGATAATAAGCATATTTTACTTAATTCAGTCATTTGGTGGAGGTGTATAATATGCCTCTTGGAGCATAGCTCAAGGAAGTCATCTTGTTTACACTGCTTCAGGAGGCCCTGGCAATGTTTTTAATTATAACAAGAATAAAAACAAAGCTCAGCATACTACCTGTTTTCTGCAGTGTTGCAAACCCTCTGCCTTCATGCACACCAGTTTACCTAGGCCTAGACCTCTTCCAGCTCCATGACTATGGGAAAGAAAGGAGCAAGTTCCCCCTTGCCCTCCTCCTTTCTGTTGAGATGGCAAACAGTTGAGGCAGCAAGCGCTGACTCCGCAGAGCAGCCGCTGGAAAGCAAGGTCTCATTTCAGCTGGGGCTCTCAAGCGCTATAGTAGCACAAATAATTTTATGTAATGATTTCATTTTGTTTCCAGTCCCGGGCTTTGTCCAGAGACTCACAGTGGAACTATTAGGCATGTCTGGAATTGTTATGAACCTCTTCCCCCAAAAGTGATTTATCTGACTGAGGGTAATACAATGTAATTGTATGCCAGCCTCTGACTATTCTTCTAAGACAGCTCAGCTCCTGTCTCTCTGAAAATCACCTCAAGATGAATAAAAGCTGGACTGCTCTGCAAACAGCCGCTGCCTCTTCAGGCTGGTATTGTAGAAAGCAAAGGCATGTTGCCTGGATGCATACCTTGTTTACCCATCTCTAGTACTGACCTCCAGGGACCTCTTCAACATCTCGGGGCATTTGCCACATTGTTACACTTTGACAGCATGTCACGTTGAAAATGAAAGGCGCAGGGGATCAGAAGTCCCCGAGGTGCCAGAAGCAGTGGCAAAATTGGATATGTGTGCGTTCACTTCAGCCTGGTATGTTTTCCCCAGCTTCAGAACAAATTTTCTTCTCCATGTTGGAAAGGACTTTGAGGCAGAAGTGCGAGGAATCATTTGGGTACAAATGTCCTGCACTGGGAGGATTGCACTGGGAAAGCATGACCAGGTTTTCCAAAGCCCACGAGGCTGGGGAGCAGTAGAGTGGCTGCAGTGCCTTTCCAAGACCACTGACTACTATGAGATCTGTCTGATTTCACTGAATTGCCTTTCTGACTGAGGAGGATAATGTCATTAGAGCAACTCCTGCGATGTTGATGGAGTCTAAGCGGTGGATTGAGTCATCCAAAGAGGCTGCTAGGAGTATCTCCAGCATGGAACAAGACAGTAGAATGTGATCCATTAACTCTCCAGGGAATAACATTATTCTGAACTACTCTGTGAATATAAAAAGTAGAGGGGACCAGCTTTGCCTTGAGGAAAGAAGCACATGGACCCGCAGGAACCATTTTAAAGGGATGGACATTGAAAAATATTCTGCAGCTGAGCTGAGAAAGAAAGCTAGTATTGGGCTGACCATCTGCTTTAAGATCCTAGCTGTCTGTCTTAAAAGTATCTTTCATACCTCAGCGCTGGAAGCCTTCCTGTGCAAACACTAAGCCCCTTTGTCACTGCCCTAAATTGCACAACAGCACAAGACCTACTTTCTGCCATTTGAGTGGTTTGCCCACAGGAGAGGATGGAGCCATTCCTCCTGGAGCTTAGTCCAGCTGCTCTTCTCACCTGGAGCTATCACCACTGCTGTGTGTCCAAAGTCCATCCTGGGAACTACCAGTGAGTGTCACACAGCTGACTGATGTGGCAAAGGAATGGGTTTTGGGATGCACAGTTTTGTGTCCTGTCTCCCAGGCTTGCTGACTGGCTGAACTTCAGAAACACAAAGCAGGAACACGCTGTCTTCTTTGAGACCTTTTAGGTTCCATATCCCAACTGCTCATATAAAAAGTGAGGTAATTTCAGGCACTGAGAATGAGTAATTGCAAATTTATATTCTCTGCATATGTGCTGGAAACACTAAACAGTAATTCAGGAGTACCTGGCTCCAGCCAGAAATGATGAAGACAAGCATGACAATGATCAGAAACACATTTGTGGACAGATGCCCAGTTACTAGATGAACTCCCTCTGTAACTACCAGTCTTGAAGTCCTGTGGCTTCAATGAATTTTAAAACAGGCCTTTTCACAGCATCCTCAAAATAATGGTCTCTGGCAAGAAAGATCCTCATTTGCTGCAATACCCAGCTCTTAGCTCTAACAGCCTCAGCAACTCAGAAGTGTCCCTGCTTGATGTGCAGCAGGAGTGGCTTTCTGCATTATGTGCCCATCAACAGGGCCTCACCAATGCATTCAAGACCCATATGTTTGTTCTACAAGAACATGGGATAAAATTAATTTGGGGAGGGCTCAAAAGTGAGTGAAAAATACTAATTTTGGCTTCGTGAGTAGTTTTATATTCAAATTCTTGCATTCTCTTTCTTGCATACCAGAGTGCTGCAGGGGAAGGAGCTGCTGAACTTTTGCCCAGTGCTCAGCAATGGGAGGTCTGGCAGATGTGCTCTTTGCTGGATGCTATCTGCACCATAACTGAGAGGTGGAAGCTGCATGGTGTATGGATAAGGGCAAGAGAGATGCTATGAAGTATGTCTACAAAAGGAATTAATGCTGGCAATACAGACAGCATCCTTTCTCCCTTTGCCCCAGACCTGCATGAAAAGCATTTAATGCCTCACAATATACCATGGTAGGTTTTGGGTTTACTTCATACGCACAACTGACTGAGTTGGCCCCACAGTTGTGCTGGCAATACCATGCTATGTCTCTATGTCTCTTTCCCCTCCTCCTCCTCTTCTCATCTCACCTGCTGTTTGGGTTTGGGGTTTTGTTTTGTTTTATGGTTTGATGGTTGGTTTTGCTATTTTTTGTTTGGTTATTTATTTGTTATTGGTCTTTTTTTTTTTTTTACATGTGTTCTTGTTGGTTTGTGTGGTTTGTTTTTTTTCCTTCTTGACACGGAAGATTTCTAGGTTTATCTTATTTAGGATATAGCTTTTATGTTTTTATAGGTTTGCTATGTAGGATATAGTTTTATTTAGGGTACAGGTTTATGTTGTTTAGGATGTAGCTTTTTGGGAGCATGAAAAGCAGAAGAGAACTTTAAAAATGTGACTGGAGGCTCGAAATTAAATATCTTAAGCTTGATCAAAGAAGCAAGTTTGAGCAATTAGTCAGTACCAGATATCTGCTCTTTAGAAACTGATAACTACCTTAGTGTAACAGAATCCTCTTTAAAGCAAGTAAAATGTACCAGTGCAGAAACACTTCACACTGACAGGCATGATCTACACACAGGCTGTTAAAATCAGTCTCTGTTTTCTCTGGTGTTTTTCTTGAGTGCAGGCATTTGTTCTGCTTTTGCTTTAGTTAGTCCCTTGTAGTGCCACTCTGACAGGCTAAATTAGATGTCAGTAATAATACACTTTGTAAATGCAATCGTTTTGTTGGTACAGAAAGTCTCCATGCTCAAGCTGGTGTTATTTTCCATGTCTATTCATTGCACATGATAATACAATAACCTTCTAGAAACAAACATGAACTAGTGGCCAGCTCTTAAACTGTGCCATTTCTCAGTTGCTACTCATGGGATATGACTGGGCAGCTAGTCCACAGGGGCAGCAAATCTGCTTCTCAGGCAAGTGATAGAAATGGTTAATATGGGGGGAAAGGTGCAGCAATTAGCAATACTGTCAGTTTAGAGGTGATCTGTTTGTTTATCAAAGCTGATTGTAAGGTGCAGGCACTGAGACTTTTTGCAAACAGTGTTCTGCCTGCTGAGTTTCTTAAGCTATGGTCTTCAACACAATACCTAAATCCTCTGTACTGTCCATATACCCTGACTGGGGAGTGAATTCAGTTCAACCCAATTCCTTTCATCTGTCTGTGTGAACTTCAGGTGAGATATTTAGCAGGTTCCAGATTAGAGCCACAGCTTGAATCAAAGGTCTAGGACTTGAACTCAGGCATGAATTCGAGTTGCAAGCTAGAAAAATGGGTGTCAAGTAAGATTTTTGCCATCAAAATGGACTTTTAAGATCAAAATGGATCTTTAAGATCTTTATAACATCCACCACAGTATTTCTTCTGATTGCCACTGTTTGGTGTCCAGCAGATCATGTCTTCATTAAAGCAGAGCCCCTCCTGTCTTAACCAGAGGACACTAAGAGACAGAAAACCACCAATTCCTTTCACTGATTGTTCTTATCTCAGGTCACCCTTATTGTTAAATAATTTTGTATATTTTACACAATGACACAATAGAGAACCACTAGGGAAAAAAAAAAATCTACCTTGTACAAAGCAGCCCCCCTTCCTTTCAGCAAGGAAGAGAGGTTTTTCATACTTCAGCAGATGTTTCTTAGGAAGGTAAGGAGTGTAGCCCTGTTCCTAAGCAAAGTCCTCTTTTCAGTTAGATTTTCTTGTAGCTAATTGTGCAAAGGGTGGAAGTGACCATGGTAGCATGTGCTAAGATTCCTCTGAGCCATTTTGGAGTGGGATGCAAGAAGACCATGTGCTTTTCATCACATTTCATAGGAGAGCATTCTCTGTCTGTCTCTGTCTGTCTGTCTCTGTATACTTTGTATGCTTTGGATTTAGAAATGCAGAATTTACAAAAAAAATCTGGGTAAGTGTCAAGACAAAGCACTAGCTTCCATCTTTTTTTTATTTGTCTTTTTAATCCTTGTAAAAACCAGAATGATGTCTTTCTCTCTGTTCATGGTTTGTCATTTCCCCCCACCCCTTTGAAACTAAATTCAATACTGCAGGGAAATTAGGGAATAGGACAGGAGTGACATTTTCCCCCTTCATATTTTATAATGTCTCATTCTAAAATTCACTGTTTATGAGACTGTTTGAAAATATTCCCCGTGAATGGGGACTCTGCAGACATAATGTACTTACATTTGTCTAGTGGGCTGACTCCTGAAGAGAGAGAAAGTCTTATTGTGGCTTCGCAGTGGTGGCTGCATTCTCAATAATGAAACACGAGGAACAATTTTCTTACCTTGCATTTATACAAACCTTAACGGTAGAAAAAAGGGAGAAACTTAAAACAACTTCCCAAACAGGAGTTCTAACCATTTTTCGAGCCTCCCAGGCATCAAAAAAACTTTGCAGATCAATGCCATTATTATTCGAATGAGAGGACTTTAGAAAGCTAACAGATGTAGGGGGGGGGNTTTAGAAAGCTAACAGATGTAGGGGGGGGGTGTGTGTGTCTGTGGTGTGTGGCAGATCCTATTGGAAACGAGTTCCCTTATCCCTGTGTGAATTCCTATGCTTTTCAAAGGGGGTAGTTTAAGAGTTGTTTGGGATTCAGCATTTATGATGGAATCTGTAACAAAACTCAGCATGGGAACTGCAGGAAGGTATTTAAGGAGTTTGAGTGAGAGTCAGAAACTGGTTTTAAAAAGCATTTCCTGAAGGTACAATCACTTCTGGCACCGG
>VWYK01106380.1:0-22989 GCA_013399775.1 Semnornis frantzii | reverse complement strand
CGCTGCCGCGCGCCGCCGACTCGCGCCCGGCCGCCGCCGCTGGTCCATGGGGAGTCTGTCCGGCAGCAGGCAGCTGCGTTTGTGTTTTCCTAGATCATGTACTTCACCACCACACAAACATTCGGAAATGAAGAGCTGAATACAGAAGAGCAGCAGAGGAAGGCTGAGGTCCTTTCCTGTAGGGGACACTACCTATTAATAACTGGTAAAGAAAAGGATAAAAAGCCCTCCAGCTTTTATGGAGTAACTTTTCTCTCTTCTTCAGTGCTCTCAAGATCCTCTCGTCAGGAAAGGCTATGAGAAGTTAGCAACAGTGTCCTCTAGACAAACTCTTTTTTACTGCTGTGCTGGTTTTCCTAGTTGGGGTTGTGGAAATGAAGCGAGGCCAAGCTAGAGTTATCCAATCACTAATGGGCTGAAAACATCCCTGGAGTGATTTATGACACAGCACAGGGCAAAGACAAAAGGCTTGAATGAGGTTTCTACCTCATGTCCCTCGTGTGGGAGCCCACATGATGGGAGAGCTGGGCTCTGGGTTTGCAGCAGATCACAAGCACAAGAGCACTGAGGTGCTACCAGCAGCATAAAAAGCTTGTGGGAGTTGGCTCTGTGAGACAGAAGAGAGAAGATATCGAGGGGATGGATGCTGTCTTGCCATGTCATGAAGCAGTTTGGCACCTCCCCTCTCCTCTGCCCTGCTGAGACCACATCTGGAATACTCTGTCCAGTTTGAGGCTCCCCAGCTCAAGGGATCTGCTGGAGAGTCTACTGGAGGCTAGGAGGATGATGAAGGGACTTGAACATCCCTGCTATGAAGAGAGACTGAGAGACCTGGCACTGGTTAGTCTGGAGGAGGCTGAGAGGGGATCTGAGCAACGTCTCTGTATATCTGAGGGGTGGGGGTTAGGTTGGAGGGGGTGCCCAGTGAAGGAGCAACAGGCACAAGCTGGAACACAGGAGGTGCCACCTCAGCACAACACTTCTTGACAGAGGGTGACAGAGCCCTGCAGCAGGCTGCCCAGAGAAGTTGTGGAGTCTCCTCTGGAGGCTTTCCAAACGCACCTGAGCGTGCTCCTGTGTGACCTGCCCTGGGTGACCCTGTGGTGGCAGTGGGGGTGGGCTGGATGATCTCTGGAGATCCCTTCCATCCCCTAACATTCTGTGGTTCAGATTTTGCCCAACACAAAGCAGTGTCCAAATACAGTGGAAGCAGCACAGACACCTAAACCCCAAGGAGTTCTAAGTGGGGCAGGCAGTTGCTGAGAAACAATCAAACAATCCTGTGAAGGATCCCTCTTTGATTCGGTCATTTTCCTCTTTCTTTTTTTTTTCTTTTTTTCCTACCCCTACTCTCACTACTCCAGAGTGGATCTGCCTGACACAGAGGAGAGAGGCTTGTTGTAAGGTTAAATGTCAACTTGCAGTTTGCTTCCTGAATGATGGCATTGCACATCCAACCCTTTCTGAGGAAAAAAGGGTCAGGAAATTGGCTTGAACTGCTAAGGCAATTAAGAAGACAAGGCCATGACCACTACTACAAGCAGTGATGGAATTTTTGGCTGGTTTTAACGTTTTGGGGTGGGGTTTTTTTGGTTGGGTGGTTTGGTTGGTTTGATTTTTCAACCACTGCACCATTACTCATTCTCTGTCTCACCTAGCTCCTCCTCTGGTGTGATGACTACAGCAAAGCAACACTAGAAGCTGCCCCTTCACACCCCATTTGCTCTTCTCCCAGAGACTCTGAAGAGGGCTTCTCTCAGCTCTGGGCTTCAGAAAAGACACAGCTGCCTCTTCACTGTCTCTCCATGCAAATTCATTCCCTCTCCTTCTGGCGCATGCTCTGCACTGCTATGCCAGCAGGCTAAGTGTGTGTTCATGCAGGCAACACAGGCAGTAGTGCAGATGTAAGGCTAAATCAAGAGTGATGCTACCCGCAGATATATTTCCAAGCAGGTTTTTACAGTGGTACAGATTCCCTACAGCAGAAGCTCTCTCTTCATTTTGCAAGCCAGAACCAATTTCTAAAGAGATGGAGCTTCAATAACAAAACACAGCAAAGAGAAGACACACAATAGGTTGTGGACTACAAGCTCCTTCTCACTTTGGGCTGCATGACTGGAGTGAAGCAGAAGACAGCTTCTCACCAGTGCAGAGATGCTGTACAGCACATCCTGTCACGAGGCTGAGCAGCAAGCAGAGCAGGATCTTGCAGTAGCTCTCCCTGCCTGCCATCTGCACTGTTCCAGCCAGAAATGGAACCCACTCCTTTCCAAAGCCATTCTTCACAGCACAACCTAACTTCCAGTTAGTCATTTTGTTACATCTTCTTGGAGGAACTTACAGAAAGTTGTTAAATTTACAATGCAATCAGTGAGGAAGGCGAAGTGCTGGAGAGTGCAAGTCACAACACAATTACCCAACAACTCCACAGCACACAGATGCACACAACGCTGGGGTCTGACACACTCTCAGCTATTCCAGCAGCAGGAAAGCGCTGGAGGAAGGAGACTGAAGCCAAAGCTGACCTACCTGCCTCCAAGAGTTGCCTCATGTTGGTGCCTTTGTTAGCAACCAGGTTGTTCAGCAAGGCAACTACAGTCTGCGTCGTGTTCCCCAGGACACTGTTTTGGTGCTTCTGAAAAAGAGCAGAGCAACCAAGTTTGCCTTTGCAAGGTTAGGAGACTCTGTGCTCCCAAGAATGTAATAACACAACATTAATCTCAATCCCTTAAGGGGGTGATACCTCCCCTTTACCCTGCTCTGCTGAGACCCCAGCAGAAGGACACAGAGCTGGTGGAATGAGTCCAGGAGGGCACAAAGGTGATCCCAGGGCTGGAGCAGCTCTGCTGTGAGCACAGGCTGAGGGAGCTGGGGGTGTGCAGCATGGGGAGGAGAAGGCTCCACGGGGACCTCAGAGCTGCCTGCCAGTGCCTGAAGGGATCCTGCAGGAAGGTTGCAGAAGGGACTTGTGCTGAGAGTGCATAGAGACAGGCCAAGGGGAAATGATTTGGAGCTGAGGCAGAGCAGGGTTAGACTGGAGCAGGGGAAAAGTTCTTCAGTGTGAGGGTGGTGAGAGCCTGGAATAGGCTGTGGCTGCCTCCTGCCTGGGGTGTTGAAGTCCAGGCTGGATGAGTCCTTGAGCAGCTGAGTCTAGTGGAGAAGTGTCCCTTGGCACGGTGGGGAGGTTGGAGCAGATGAGCTCTGAGGTCCCTTCCAACCTGAGCCACTCTGTGATACTCTTATCAGACTGATAAGCCACAGCAAGTCCTAAAAGCTGTTGGCCTTATTTGTATACTTTCGTAAGTGCAGACTTAATTTCACCTGCACATTAAAGACCCATTTGTGCACTGACTTGCATCACTTATGATGCCTTTCTTGTGCTTGATGATTGCTTCTGTGATTTTTCACAATTTTCTGAGCTCACAGTGATCAGAAGGCTGTGTCAACGTTTACAATGGAATCTATTTGCCTCTGCTGTAGTTAATCCACTTGCACACTGAACCCAAAAAGGGTGGGTAAGGGAGGGCAATCAGAGCATTAATTCATCCACACTAGTGACAGCAGTAACTCAGAGTAGCTCCTGAGAAGCCAAAACAGGAATAGCTTTTCTAAACCTGAGTCTAGATATAAGCCTGACCACATTTCAAATCTGCATAGCAAGTGCAGAAAAGATTTTATTTGATTTTTCAACACTCAAAGACAAAGAGAGACAGACAGCCAAAGTGAAAGTGACATTTAGAAAAAGCTGTCAGATTTCAGATGTTGCAGGCTTCTCCCACGTGCCCCTTGCCCATCAGGTCTCTCCATGTACTGTTATCAGCCATTCTGATGGCCCTGGAGACAAGAGGACTTGGAAAAGAGTTAAATCTTAGTTGAACAAGGTCTAAGACTATTTGTCTGAAGTATTTCAGATGACAGAAATGACTTCAGCTCTCGAGTACAAAGGAGTTTGTTGAGAGGTGCTGCTGCCCAACAACTGTTCACTCTTTGCTCAGCTATTTATGACCTTCTGTCTCAGACCTATGCTTGCAAACAGCAGCAACCTATCCTGTTTTGGGATAAGCTTCACTAAATGCCCTTGCTGGTGCAGCATTAGGCTGCTTGATTACTAGGGAACAGCACAAACATCTGTTACTATTATTCCAAGGACATGCTCTGAGTCAGCCTTGGAGATACCACCACTCTCAATGGTATCTCCACTCCAGAAACCACTTCTTGGGTTGGCCCAGGACCAAGTCATCAGTGCTGCATTTGAATCCCTGCCTGGAAACACCATAGAGCTGGTTGCAAGAAATTCTCAAGTGGGCCACACCTGATTTTATTTCTTGACTAGCCTGATAAAACTCAGGGTATCCTGAAATGCATCTTCACCACTGCTTCAGAAAGTCCTCTACTGCTGAGATATGCTACAAGAACAAAAATTCAGCAGGCAGAGGCTTGAGATGGTTGCTTTGAAAGCATTAAATGCTGTCTCTGCACTAAAACCCTAGAATGAAAAGCTGTGGTCTCCTGTAAACAGCATGAGATATACATGATAAAGCAGCACACACTAACAGGGAGCTGCAGAACCATTCAGCTTTGTATTCAACTGCATGCTGCATAGACTTTCATATTAGACCACTTTAAAGTGCATCACAAGACAAGAGTGATCCACAGCCTTTTGGAGGACTGTAATTTCCCACCAAACCCTAAAAAAAACCCAAACACATATCCAAGAAACTCAAAGGCCTATTTCCTTTACATAGCACTGAGATGCCATTTAGGATTTGCATGAAGACTGCAATAAATATCTGTTCCTCTGAAGGTTTAAAATACAGCCTGATAAAGTCAAAAGCAATGTTGCAAAGTGCAAACACTACAGTCTTCAAAAGAGAAGGTAATCAATACAGAAAAGAGATCCCATAAAGCCATGGTACTAAAAATAAATGTGAAGGTCTTTGCTACAGGTAGCTGAAGGGTAAGGAAAACATTTTTTTTCCCCAAAAAGATCAACACCATGTTTGCCCAGCAGTTATCACCAGCTCTGATTAATGCCCACAAAGAGCATTTGCAAAACACCACATCAAATAGCTAGAATCACTCTCTGTGCTGTTAGAGACAACACATACAGCAGGAAGATAAAATTAATAGAAGCAAGAAAAAAATATTCTGCAACTGACTCCAACATTTCCTTTGCAAGTACAACATTTCTACTACTGCCCCACTTACCTGCAGTGAACTCCTTCCAGTACAGTGCCCTTTTGAGCCATGCTGTTAGAAGAGAAGCTGCTGGTTGTTTATGACAGCAACCCTTTTTATTTGCCAGGGTAGCTGCAGTGAAGTGAGGCCACCTTGGCTTTTAGGGGACAACCACACTGTATGAGTCTCTGCTGGAAGACACTCATGCTTTTACTTCTGTCAAGTGATACAGAACAAACCCTATCATATCCTGAGCGAACACTGACTGTAATGAAATCACAGAACGTATCTGGTTGGAAGAGACCTCCAAGCTCATCCAGTCCAACCCTCAACCCAGCTCTGCAGGGTCAACACAATCCCATGACCCTAAGCACTTGAACACCTTTGGGGATGGCAACTACAGCAC
The DNA here is from genome assembly GCA_013399775.1 of Semnornis frantzii. Taxonomy (NCBI): domain Eukaryota; kingdom Metazoa; phylum Chordata; class Aves; order Piciformes; family Ramphastidae; genus Semnornis; species Semnornis frantzii. The sequence goes on along the minus strand of VWYK01106380.1, from coordinate 17,405 downwards.
TGCCCTGGGCAGACCATTCCACTGTTTGAGAATCCTTCCAGTGAAGAACCATTTCCTAACATCCAGCCTGAACCTCCCCTGGTGCAGCTTGGAACCATTTCCTCTGGTCTCATAGCTTACAACCAAGGAGCAGAGACTGTCCCCTCCTCGCTCCAACCTCCCTTTAGGGAGCTGTAGAGAGCAATGAGGTCTCCCCTCAGCCTCCTCTTCTTTAGCCTACATACCCCCAGTTAGCTCTGATGCTCCTCACAGGCCACTTGCTCCAGGCCCTTCATGAGCCTCATTGCCCTTCTCTGGACAGGCTGCAGCACCTCAATGTCCTTCCTACAAAGAACAGAGGAATCTTGGGGAAGCCAAATGGTCTCCAGACTCATGTTACACACGGTAAGCTCAAGTGCACTACCACACTTCCAACATATGCATCGTGGATGGCTTGGACAAGATGCTAGGTGTCAAGAAGCCATCTCTGATTGCCACTAAACCTGACTGCAGAGGCTCACATAAAAATATTTAACTTCTATCCTAACCTATGGAGAAGCAAAAGCTGCTGTAATTTGTGTGCGCGGCACCACGGAGCGTGGCCATTTAATGAACAGTGTGCTTGACAGCTTTAATAAAACATAGCATTTGCCAGCAGAGATAATTAGAATGGAAGCAGCAAAAATCTAGTGTTTGGCAACACAGATGAAACAACTTCATTAAAATGTACAGCCCTGGCGAATGAAAGGCAGGAAAGCAGTGGACCCTGAAGAATCAGCCTCCTCAAAACTAATTGCTTCAGCGCTTAAAAAGGACAGCTATGAAATACCAAGGGCATAACAAGGAAATACTAGGATAAAAAAGGAAGCACAGAAGATAAATCAGGCTTTTCAAACAGGCCTGCGCTGTATTTAGGCCATTAAACTTTTCATTCTGAGGCTGAAGGGTTGTGTGGTAACAAAAGGAATCGGCTGAAGGAGTTTTTTAAAGGCCCTGAGGTAAGAGGGTGGGAATGAGCAAAGTGGGAGCATCAATCTTGGCAAGACACTGTGGCTGAAGCTGCCATTGCTCTTCCTCTAACTAGATTAGAATTTACAACAGGGCAGGCAAACTACAGTATTTTAATTACACTTTAGAGCACCAAAGAGGCAGCAGTTGTGGTAAGATGTTAGCAGCTGGGGAGACTTCACTTACAGGCCTCCTACTCCTGCATCTAAGAACCCAGAAGAAAGTGCACTAAGTGCTAGCACAGACCCACAGACTGCTAGGGGTTGGAAGGGACCTCCAGAGATCATCCAGCCCCACCCCTGCTGCTTCAGCAGGAGCACCCAGGGCAGGTCAGACAGGACACAGAGAGGCAGGTCTTGGATGTCTCTGGGGATGGTCATGCAATAAGGAGCAACTACTGACGGAGCTTCTGCAGTGACCCTGCTTCTCAGGTGTGGCACAACAGTGACACATCCAGCCCACAAGTAGAGAGCAGAACTCTTGCAAGTCAAACAGAAACCTCTGGTGGAATATCAAGTAACTAAATAAATACAGTCATTATTTCATACCTGTATTCTTAGGCCCCAAATGCCTAGAAAAAGCTGATGAAGAGCAGGGAGAGGTAGTTCTGAAGAAGGGAGAAAGGATACCATCCCTAAAAGCCTAGGGTGGCAGGTACCAATGAAGAGGAAGCAGAAGTGCTGGTCCCAGATTCTGTCCTCCCACCCAACGCTGCAGGTTGTGATGCCTCCTTTCACAAGACCTTTTTGGAGGAGAAGATCTGGTTTTGACAAGTATACAATTCATGAATCTCTTCCTTTTCTCTACCCAAGTTCAGCTTTCACAGACCTAGAAATCTTTTTCTTCTGGCACTGCTCTCTTCCATGCTTTGCATCTCTCCAGACCCCTTGTTCTCTTGGAAACAAGCACGCAGCTCCCTCTGTAGCAATGGTCAGAATCTCACAGGGCAGGAGGAGGAGAGGTGACATTTACAACCAACAGCTCCAAAGAATGCTGCCTCTCCTGAAGGAACAGATGAAGCTCATCCCTTTCAGCTGCTGTGAAGGTGATGCAAGCATTTCATTTGTACAACATTAAGAACAAATACAGACAGAGCCTTCTCTCTTCTCACTTCATTCCCAAATCCTATGAGAAGGGACAGTGAACAAGAACAGTGTTTTAAGTACAACCTCTTAACAGACCTATTCATTAACTTTCCTCCTTTAAGAAGGCAACCTCATGCTACTGCAGATGGATGTCCTAGCAAAGTCACATCCCAGCCTTTCCCCACTCCAGCCACTCCTATAGCAGCAAGCCACAGCTTCTTTCAGTTGCTACCAAGGCAGGCAGGAGGGTAGTGCTAACAACGTTCCTCAAGTGCTGAGGAGTAATGGAGCCAGCACTGCTCTGCCACCAGAGAGAAGGAAGCCTTTCATGTGCCTGCCCTGGGCTTAGATAAGGAATTATGCTGTAAGCAAACCATATTCCTCCTATGACACTAGGCAGACAAGGCAAGAGAAATTATCAGCTGATTGCTCTAAGTGAAAACTCTGTCTAGTAGAACACTGTGTTTATTAAGTGTAAATGAAACACTGTTAAATCTCTCTACCCATCATCACAGTGCTGCTATACTCAATAAACATTACCTCCAATCAGAGGTACTCTGCAGAAATAAGAAAGGGGTTTTGTTGGGTTTTTTTCTTTAAGATTCATGGTTAAGACAAGATAATCCATGACTGGCCCAGCACTTCAACTAGAACAACTCCCTTTCTAATCACCACCCTCCTCCTTTCCTTGACTTGGAGATCTCTTCCAACCCAAATCACTCTATGATTCTATCAGGTTACAGAGTTGGGTATCCCAGAGTCATCTCCAAATCACTTATTATAGTTTCCCTCAGAGTCTCATCCCACCTCTTCCCTGCATCTGATTTCTCTTCAGGTGCCTGCATACTGATTCAGAAATGATTTTAGGAATGCAGGTTTAAAAATCAGTGGGGGTTACAAAGCCAATTTTTCATTCATGACGGATCTGTTCTAGTCATCAATACATGTTTGCTTCTGAGCACAGGTTCAGCTCAACTCTTCCTGCTTTTCATAGCTGTTCAGGAAGATACCTGGAAACACTGGAGCTACAGCACAAAGAGAGGGTAAGCAGTGGCTTCAGTGTGGAGAAGAGCAAGTTTTTCCTCCCCTCATGCAGCTGATTCCACTACAGTACTACACTGATACACTACTGATTCCACAGACAGTAAGTGATTATATAAGAATTTAAGTCCATTGCTTGAAAAAGGAGAAGAGGCTACATTACATACACACACTCCTGTTCTTGTAAATGGGTTAACTCTGACATACCAAATTCACATCAAACTATTCCAGAGGCACTGAAAAATGAATCACACCAGCCTCCATGCTGCCAAAGAGAGCTAAATTTCTGCACCCCTCAAACGTCCAAGGCTTCCAGAAGAATGGTGCCAGTGCATGCTGACCCAGTCCCTGGGCTCCCACACTGCCTGCAGCCCCCAGGGCTTCTCTCTCACATGAAGTGCAGGACTGAGGCTTTTGCCTGTCTCCTAAGCGCAAACCCGGGCCAGTAGCCTCCACTAGAGGGCAAATTCAACCCATACCAACTGAAGCAACTTCAGCAGACCACAACCAGTGCTGCTAGTCAAACACCTTGCCTAGGAGCCGAAATGCTTATTCTGAGCTGCAGAGACCCAGCGGCAGCCATTCCCTCTTGGTGACTCTTTACCTGCCTGGTCCCTTCCCCATGTGCACTGCTGCTAACAGGCTGCCGGCGCTGCCTTTCTCTTCTGCATCCCCTGCCACTCACAGCAGCAATTTCACCCTTAGCACTAGAAACCTCTCAGTGAAATCTACATCCAAACCGGAGTAACATTATGAAGCAGCAGAATAACCCAAACATGACTTCCCTTGAACAACACATTTGGTCCTGGAAACCACAGAGCCATGACCAGTGCCTGTGGGCAAGCTACCCGCAAAGACAAGTTTCGTTCTCCTATAACTCAGTCTGAAAACAGAGCTGGATACTCTTAGATCAAAGTGTCATTTCCATGCTAAAAGAGGCATAAAATATCCCTCAGAACTACATTTGTTATCACTGGAGGCCAGAGACATCTCAGCCTATATACAGCTGCACAGTGTCTCATCGCACCACAAAAAGAAAGAACACAGAAAGGTAAAACCATCACCAAAACAACACCCCCAAATAATCAGACCTCTGGATTAAGACAGCACAGAGACACATTCTACAGGAACTGATTAAAAGATGAACTGTGCTAGAACACAGGGGCTCAGGAACAACTGAAGGAGTTAATCTCTTAATTACTCCCAGCAAGCCATTTTGGAGTTAACTCTATCAGTATTTTGCTTCATTTCATTCAGCCTATCCTTCCTCAACAGTTATTTGTGATGAAAAAATGTGTACAATGGATGTGAGAGGAAATAAAAGGATGAAAGAGAAGCAGCAGCTAAAATATACCTGAAAAGCTGGTAAGGGAAATTTCACAAAAGGCAGGGAGAGGAGAGTAGGTATCATTAGCCATTTCCATAGCCTAATGGAACATGCAAGTTGCAGCGTGTCACTAAGAGTGGATCCATGGCAAAGAGCCCAAATGAGGTCTGAGGAAGGATAATGTACCTTTAATGACTGAAATAGCAAGAAAATTAAATCTAATCATGTTTCATTAAACATACTCTCGCTCCCATTTTTACTAAATTATTTTATTATCATTTCCCAACTGTCTGTTGAAATAACCTTTTACAGCAATTTAATTCCCCATCATAAACAAGTCTCACTTCTCACAATGAAGTCCCCTGGGATTAGTGAGAGGAGATGGAAAATCTAAACCTTGCCAATCCTGCAGCCACCAAGGTAACCACTCGGGGAGACAAAGATTCTCGCTTTCCTATTTGTGGCAGAGATCATTAAGATATAATTAGAAACGTATTCATGAGTAATGGAGCCTCTGTCAGGAAGATACCATTTGCCCAACAAGCATCTTCTGTGCCAGCCTTTAATAAGGGCAGCAGGCATAATCCCCACTTCACTCTCTGGAGAGTTCTGCATGAAATGGACTGCATTAGACATCCCTCTCACTTCCCCCTTCTTAATGGAATCCTATTCAGGCATCCCAGTGTTTTCTCAGGCTCCATTGTTACCATCAAAACTGCTGCTCTGTTTGCTTTCAGCAATGTGCTCCTGCAGTGCCATCCAGATGTGAGCCCTAAGGAGAGCTACGTGCAGGGAATTTCAATCCCACTCCACAACTTGTTACAGGGCAGGCGAATGTGGAACTTGACAACAGAGTAACAAATGTACTGGACAGCTTGCAGGACAATCCTTGGCTCTCCCAAGCAGGGAGCACAGCTAACGACCCTCATACACATCCCTTCTGCTTTAGCGGAATCGAGGACGAAAAAAAGGATGCCTCACTCAAATAAGCAACTGAAAGAAATGTGCTTTGTGCTTGGACACCATCTCATTTATTGCCAAACTCCTATCAAAGGAGATGACACGGCAAAAGAAAATGAAAACCTGCCCAGCTGCTCACATACCTGCCACGGGGAGCAAGCTGGTGGCAAACGGCAGAGTGAGAGCTGCCAGGCACTGCTGTTAGCAGCACTGTGCTCAAGCAGGTGGCTCTGTTATTTGGTAGGCAGGGGTTTGAGAGCAGCCAGGTATATGAAGAGGAAAGAAAACAGTTCTAGGGCACAATTCTGCTTCCTCTACCTATATGAGCAGTAAAGAAATACTTGCTCAAAGCAAGGGGCAGAAACTAAACCTCTGCATACCAACAGAGGACTTGAAAGACAAACCTAAGAGGGAAAAAAAAAAAAGACTGCCAAAATTTCAGCTGAGTCTTTGAGATGCTGCTGCTGCAGTAATTAGAAAGTCACAGTGGGTAAATTAAGACTGGATCATGGTAGGCTTATTTTTGCATATATTTGACTATAAATCTCCTTTAGCCAAGCAATGGATTTTAAGCTTGCCTATTAAAACGTTTTAACAACAAAATATATTTAGAAACTAAGCATGTAAGACAGTAAGTAAATTGCTGCAGCTGAAGCCAGGGAGTTGAAAGCAGAACATTAAGAGTGAAATTGTTTTGCTCTGTGGCAGAGTGATATTCTAAAATCTAATTATCACCCTGCCACGCGCGCTCTTCGGGAAGACACTGCCACGTGGAACACACTGTATGTGACCGCCAGCAAGCAGGCACTTCTCTAGAGCTCAGATGCCAAATGTGGAACCATTCAATATTCCTTTACAAGCTCTGCTGTGAAGCAGACAATAGCTGATGACCTTAGTCATCAGAATGCAGCTGGTCAATAGCCCTGCGCTCAGCGACTGTCGCATTCCCACACCGCTGCGTGCTCAGATGAGATGCACCTCCACTGTCCCACAGGTCAGTGAGAATGTCACACCAGCTGCCTGCTCAGGAGATCAATAGCTCCTGGGCTGGGGAGGATGCAGCTCAGTTTCACTTCAGGATGTATTTTTCTTTAAATGCTTTTTCCTCGCTTCGGTATCTGCCCATGGCAGAGGGGTTGGAACCAGATGATCCTTGGGGTCTCTTCCAACCCTGACTGATTCTATCTGCATTATGGGGAACTGCAAATTGGCAGATTGGTCTTGATCAGTCTGACAAATACAAGATCTAGGAGGAAGCAGACTTTGCCTTCGGTTTGCTTCTACAGCAACAATAACTGCATACATTTTGCACTGTGGAACACAGTCAGCCTGGGCAGGCATTGGTACTGACTCCAACTCGTTTCTACATGGCCGTGGCAAGGTCTGGATTTCTCCCTGTAAGGGACATCATCTTGTACTAGACTTGTGAAATCTCAGGAGGAATCATCATCCTTAGCCATATGATCGAGCATGAAGAAAACTGACAAAGTCAAAAAGATACTGAGAACCCTAACACAGTGTCAGCACTGTGCCCTCTACACCTGGCATCAGCCATATGTGGCAGTATACAATGGTCACACTTCCATCATCACCTTCCAGATGGAGGCATACAGAAGAGTGATCTCTTCCAGAGTGGTCATTCCAGCCCTTTGACCACCTGTGTCTCTCCCCTCAGCACTTTCTGCAGTTCTGCTATAGCCTTTTTATGATGGGAATCCCAAAGCCCACACAGGAATGCATGTGGCACAAAGTTTCTTCTGCTGCCCATTCTAACATTTCCTCCTACCATCTGTGGCAGCCACTTGGCTTTTCTGAGCAGGCCCAAGGAGTAAGCAGGTTGGTTTGATTAGAACCTGATTTTGTTTAGCCATGGTAACTCATTGCTGCATGGTTAAGTGCACTGCTGCACATGTAGGGTCAGCCTGTTGGCAGCAGATGTTGTGCAATGCGTCAGGACACACAGAGGTTCCAGAGCTGCTCTGAAAAGGAGTGCAAATTAAACTGGCAGTGAGTAGCACTGGGTGTCAAAAACACTTGAGAGGATTTTAATTATGCCAATATTCACACAATCCTGAAGGTTATGGACAAAACTTCCAGCAGAAAAGGCTCAAATCAAGTGTGATGAAAGAGAAAGTGAATGCCAAACAGCTTGGTGACTCTGAAAAATAAATTCAACCAAAAACTGTTGAAGGGCAAAAAGCTCACCCTGATCCAGCAGCTCTGCACTGTGACCTTTGTGAGACCTTAAAACACTGCAGACAGGAGAGAGAAGCTGAGCACAGACTGTGCCTGCCCAAGCCTGAGAGCCATTGCCCTGCACTCTGATAGCAGCACAATGATGGAACAGGAACACCACACACAAAGCTATCTGAAGAAGAGGAAGTGCTACTTAAACATCTCCCACATAGCTTTGTGCTGAGTACACAGCTGAGGCTAAATGAAGGACTGAGTACAGCCACAAACCAGAGGGAGAAGCTGGCAGCCATCAGTCACCACCAGTATCACCTTCTCTTAGAGACTTAAGCTCCAAGCTCATTTGCAGCACAGAAGACCAACTGCCTGCTCACACTGAGTGCTAGAGTTTGTGTTATCTGCCACTCCTGAGGCCATAATTCTCTCCTGCAGGCAAATTCATGTAGCATTAACTTGGACTCTCTATGGAATCTAAGTGTCTCCTACTCTGCTGTCCCAAGTGTTCATCCTGGATGATCTATGAGCACTTGTGAGTGTTTAAAGCAAAAATGCAAAACCACTGGAGAGCAAAAGCTGAAGTGTGCAAGATGCTGGGATGATGAGAAGTTCCATTAGAGGTTTTAATAGAAGAAGTACACTTTTGGCTACTGAGCTTTAGAAAGAGGACAGCACTGAGCTCCTAATCACAGGCATCCTTAGCTTAGGTTTTACAATGGATCAGCAAATAAAGAGAATCTGACCAGCTACACAGAGCTGCTCTCCTGTGCAATAGCTTAGATTGAGCTAACCCTCAAGGAAGGCTGAGTAATACTTGGGATGGGTGGAGGGTACCCATCCTTCCCCCTCTACAAAGGAGCTTGGAGATGACAACCATGTTCAAATACTCACAGCTCTCTACTAACACACAGATGTGTGTGCAAATACACAGGCACCTAAATGCCAAGAGCCCAACAGCTGAACATGTTTTAAACATTAGTCCTGTACCTGAGGATGTTAACATGAAACATTTGACTTCCATATTTTACTGTCTCCCTCCTTTGTTACTTTCTAAAAGCAGTACTCATCCCAAGTCAAAGCTATTCATGAGCTGCTGTAAAAACATTGTTTGCATTGCTCATATTTAGCCCAGGCAGAGATTTGCACACACATGCACACAAAATAGCAGAGAGCCTGCACCATGTGAGCTGCTGGGAAAATCCATCAGCACTAAAGAGGTTACCTTAACAAAAAAGGCTTAGCTGGGTAGAGAGCATTAGAGAGATTTGAGATGATAGGCACTGAAATGAACCACTGCTAAGGATAAATGAAGATTAAATACACTTACACCATGGAAAGCCTTATCAGAGCTGGTTCAGGATCCTGTTTGTGAACATCACCCATCATGAGCCAGACTGAATGTCCAAACCCAAGGATGCAATTTGCCTACACTGCATAAGTTATGGATATTTATTTACAATGCATGTTTGGTATTCATCAGGAGCTTTGCTTACATGACAAGACACTTACCTGAGAGAACATCCCAAACAAGAAGACTGAAGAACTACACAAGAGACTGGGGTGTAGCAGTGGGAAGGCTGCTGCCCAGTATTACAGATCTTTCTTCCTCACTAACACATTTGGTTTGCAACATGCCAGAGACAGAACCGCCACAGTTTTCATGCCCGATGCCAGGACAAGGGGCACTAGGTGGAAGCTGAGGCAGAGGAACTTTCATTTAAACAGGAGGAGGAATTTTTTCACTGTGAGAGTGACAGAACCCTGGAACAGGCTGCCCAGGGGTGTTGTGTAGTCTTCCTCCCCAGGGATATTCAAGACCTGCCTGGATGTGTTCCTGTGTGCTCTGGGTGCTCCTGCTCTGGCAGGAGGGTTGGACTGGATGAGCTTTGGAGGTCCCTCCCAGCCTCTGACATTCTGTGACCTTCCTAAATGGCAGATCCTGCCTAAGGCTGGAAGTTCAGCATATGACTATTTAAAAATCATATCCTTAGTGCTCTGTGGTGAGAGAAATTCCACAAGCACCTGGTAGGAAGTGGTATTATCCTGCCAACAGGATCAAGCTTGAGTTTGACACTGAAATGAAATACAAGCTCCACAGCAAGTCTTGCTCAGGTTGAGCAAATCTCAAGTTCTAATGATGGGTTGAGCTCATTCTGGGTTTTTTCAGATTTTCCTGTGGTGCAAACAATAAAGTAGTATTTATTTTATACAGGAAACCTTTTGTCCAGTAGCTGAGCTGGTGAGAACTGCATAACTGGCACAAGATTCTCTTGCACTGCTGGACTGTTCCATTTCAGCTCAGCAACACCACGTTATGTTATCAACACACCTCCTGAAACTTGCTGGTGTGACTTGATTTGGGAGATGTGACAGTTATCTATTAGATTAGAGAGAAAATGATATCCTTACCAAGATGATTTGGAACAGAACTGGAAAAAGACAGATTTCTTCCACAAGGCTGCAAAAACATATTTGAAGATTAGTTTCAGAAGAAAGGAAGCAAATTCTTATTCAACACATGAAATACCCCAAAGCTTTAAACCTGTGAACCTCACAATAAGACAATTTCCAATAGCTGACCTAGCAGCACGATCAAACAGCAGCCTCTTATTTTTCCAACTTAGACATTCAACAACTGATCAGCAACAGGCAAGAAGAAACCAAATGAGAGGTTTCAGGTTAATGGCTAATTTCTCTACTCAAGGGGCACCTCTGCAAAACGAAGCAGTGAGGAGTTGTGTTTTACATCAAAACCTGTGATTAGTATTACAGGCAGAACATGACTAGACTGTGAGAACTGCCTTGCAGTAATGAACTCTGACCACTGCCTTTGAAAGGCATTACAATGATGTGCTGGTACACAACATTTCCAGAGGCTTTCTGGGTAAGCACCAGTACTATCTGAGGCCACACCTGACACTGCCCTCATCTCCTCTCTATTGCCTTTACTGTCTCTCCTCCTTGCAACCAAAAATGTCTATTTCAGCAACCCATAAAAACCAGCCTCTAGTTTTGAGTGCTGATCTTTCAGCCATGTTAGTCCAATGCTCCAAGCCTCTGACTAAATGCAAGTCAAGTAACAGAGCATGCAACAAAACATATAGCTACAGTTCACAACCTCAGCTAAGAGTCAAGCTCAGAGTCATGATCTGGCAGAAGTTTTCTGCAATAGCACAGCATAAAATGCATTACAAAGGTAAAAACATTTCAGAAGAGCTAATTAATGTGTTATAGTAACAGAAGCCAAGACACTCACATCAAGTCAAGAGGAGGAACAGTAAGACATGAGAGAAACAGAACAATTGCCAAGTGTTAGTATCTGCAATCTACCAGCCCATCCTTACATAACAGTACAGGATACTCTAACACTGAAAATTAGTTCAGCCAGCAGTATTTCAAGTTCTCTTTTCAGGATATATACGTATTTTCAGTTAGCAATATTTACATTTAGTTCCACAGCTAAAGAGTAAGAAAAGAATTGCTGTCTGCTGCAAGAGGACCTGGAAGATGCTGAGAGGGCTGCAGCAGCTCTGCTGTGAGGACAGGCTGAGAGAGTTGGGGTTCTGCAGCCTACAGAAGAGAAGGCTTCCAGGAGACCTTAGAGTAGCCTTCCAGGATCTGAAGGGGGCTCCAGGAAGGCTGGGGAGGGACTACTGACAAGGTCTGGGAATGCCAGGACAAGGGCAATGGGTTTGAAGTGTCAGAGGGGAGATTGAAAGTGGATGTTAGGAGGAAAGTTGTTTGCAGTGAGGGTGGTGAGACACTGGCACAGGTTGCCCAGGGAGGTTGTGGCTGCTCCCTCCCTGCAGGTGTTCAAGGCCAGGCTGGAGAAGGCCTTGAGTGACCTGTACTAGTGGGAGGTGTCCCTGCCTATGGCAGGGGGTTGGAACTGGATGAGCTTTGAGGTCCCTTCCAACCTCACCATTCTATGATTCTATCTGTGGGCACCCACATCTACCAGTGAGCACAAGAGCACATACATGCTCCTCAAATACAGAGAACTCTTCAGGCAGAGGAAAAGTGCTACTACACTACCCAGCATGCTCATCACAGCAACATCTGTTGTCATTCTTAAAGCATCAGAATATCTATGGGTTAACTCTAAAACCAGAAAGCTGTCCTGCATAACACATCCAGTCCTTCAGCAGCACCAACAGCTTCTGTGCAATGAAAACACAATTAAGCACATTTGCTGTATTCCATTTTAAATCACTCTGTTTCCTAATTCATGTTTAGACTACTCAGTGTATTCAAGTACTGTTCCAAGTAGCATCATAAAAGATTCAGAGGATGTTGGTATTTTTCACAATGAAAACAGTGGGAAAACAAATTTCCTTCCTTAGGGCTTCTTTGGTGTTGTTGCTTCCTTAAATGTTGTGCTCGTTTCAGTCAGAGGCAGAGCTTGGCACACACGATGGCTTCTTAGCCATAACACTGCCAGACACTGAACAGACAGACAATGGGGAGTGCAACAGGTCCTGGCAGGGCCAGGAAGAGAGACAACTCTGCACATGTGAGAGGTGCTGCCTGCCTGGGATCAACAAATGCACTCTGAGTTCTATGCCATGGTTGTTTTTTCCCCCACCACAGCCTAAACCTAGTGTCAAGAAAGAGCAATCCAGGCACTTCTAAACATACTGACTGCACCTACAGCCAACACGACTGTCAATATTTGGGAACTTCAAAGGGTAGCTATACCTGCAGCAAAAAAACCTGTCCAGCTTCAAAGTGAATTGACTGGTCTAAAGCTTTCACAAGCACACCACACCTTTGTCCTCAGCTGGACACCATGGAATGGTTTGGCTTGGAAGAGAACTCTAAAAGTCATCCAGTCCAAGCCCCCTGCAGTCAGCAGGGACATTCTCCACTAGAGCAGGATGCTCAAAGCCTTGCTCAGCCTGACCTTGAGGCCACATCCCTGGAGATGTCAATCGACTACTACCCTGGACAACCTGTTGCAGTGCTTCAGCGCCCTCACGGTGCAGAACTTGTTCCTCACATCCAATCTAAATCTGCTCTGCTCTTATTTCAAACCACTGTCCCTCGACCTATCCTTGCAGGTCCTTGGAAACAGTCCCTCTGCAGCCCTCTTGCAGGGCACTTTTTCCCATGAATTCTTTTCAAGTTTTTAATGTTCAAGTTCTTATGATTTTGTCCCCACAGTCCATTGGCTAAATCCATATTACAATAACACAGCAGCATATAAAATTGGCACACAAGACCTATAATAAATACTCTTCAGGGGGTTTCCAAATCTCTCAAGTGCAGCAGTGAAATCTAAGTTATTGTTAACTCCTAATGGAAGAAAATCAAAGCAGGAAGAACCCAGAACAAGACAGAAAGTGTTGTCTCACCTCACAGCAGCAGGGCAGTGTTTAGTCAGGGCCACCAGCAACTGCAGAGCATACAGTGGTACAGGGTCTGGAGCCATCAGAAGCTGCTCATACCTGATGGAAAAAGAAGACAGTTACATGGCATGCAGAGTCACAAAAACTCTGCTTCCTGGGCCAGTTTCACATTGAGATGGATTAATCACCACAAAGAGCATCACTTGCTAACCCCAGATACTTCTCCCTCTCACACAGAATCAGACAGGGGTGTATTGGAAGAGGTCTGGCTGGGCCCCTCAGTTCAAAAAGAGCTTCAGGGAACTGCTTGGGAGAGTTCAGTGCAGAGTCACAAAGTTGCTGTAGGCAGTGGAACATCTCCTGTGAGGCCAGGCTGAGGGAGCTGGGAGCAGAGGAGCCTGAGGGCTGCCCTCAGTACTATGCTAAAGATGTGCAGGGCAGTGTCAGGAGGACAGAGCCAGGCTCTGCTCAAGAGTGGCCAAGGACAGCACAAGAGGCACTGGGGCCAAGCTGGAGCAGAGAAGGCTCCATGTGACCATAAGGAAAAACCTTTTCACTGTGAAGGTGGCAGAGTCCTGGAGCAGGCTGCACAGAGAGGTTGTGGAGTCTCCTTCTCTGGAGACTTTCCAAACCTGCCTGGACGCACTCCTGTGTGACTGTCTTGGGTGATCCTGCTCTGGCAGGGGGCTGGACTGGATGACCTGTGGAGGTCCCTTCCAGCCCCTACCATTCTGTGACTGTGTGTCACGTGAAAGCCAAATGATGACTTGTTACTGTACTCATCTTGTGTCCATGCTTCCTCCCTCCACTCACAGATGTGATCAGCCTATGTATGAACTCTCTTCATGCTCACCTCTAGTTCAGTTGGAAGCAACAGGCCTCATTTGACCATAAATCATATAAACAAAGTTCCAGGCCACATGTGGCCCACAGGCTGCTGTTTCACCTCCTCTGCTGAAGGGTTTTTGCTGCTGCTTAGGGCAGCAGGAAAGGAAAGCAGTTCAGCTGCAGTAACATCACAGAGCACTAACCCATCCTGAACCATTCCTTTTTAAGTAGTATTTTGTTCCACACCATTTTAGAGCCTCTCACACGAGGGCACAATATCCAAAACAGACAAAAGGATGCTGCTGTTAGAATGTTCTGACTTCACCAGTGGAGCAAAGAGGAATATTTAAATCACACCCAAGATGCAGAGGAAACTTGCTTTGCTCCAAGAGCAGCCAGAGGCACAGCTTCAGGAGAGAGCACGGCACAGAAGTGGTGTTTGGGTTGTACACGACAAAGCGCTGGATAAAGCTGGGGACGAGATGGATAAAGATGGGGCAGCAGGCAGCCGCAGTTCCTCTCTCCCGCTGGCCGGTTTAGCACAGCCCGGGCGGTGCACACCAGCGCCCCGGCCAAGCGCATCCAGCTCCTCCCCGGCCAAGCGGGAGCGACCTCGCACTCACTGAGGCAGCAACGAATCTCTAATGAGACACAGGAGGTGGCTGTTCGGCTCCAGGCTCTCCCCTTTCTCCTCAGCCGTGACCTCGTGGCTCAACAGCAGCGATGTGGTTTCCGAGAGCAGCCGCAAGCTGCGCAGTCTCCATTCCACTTGAAAACAAAAGGTGCCAAGAATGTGAGCGCACTGATGAAAACAGGCTGTGGGCTGCAGGGGAAGCAGAGCCGATGTGGCCACACACTTACCGTTCTGACTGTGGACCAAAGCGACCAGCGGTGGGAGGAGACGGCCTGCCACCTAAAGCGGAGAGCCGGGAAGAGCTGCCTTAGATTACACACAGAGAGGGCCAACACAAAGGAGATGCACCACGGTCTGTGCTGCTCTGCTGCTAGAGCCCTTGACCAAGGGAGGAGTGCCCACGGAAACCCAGCCATAGCCACACACAAAGCCACCAAGAGCACCCTGCTCTGGGAAGCTCTCCTCTCACTAATAGGTAAACAGATGTGTGAAAGATGTGAACAAAGAAAGTTGCTCTTGAGGGGGAATGGGACCTAAGAGACTTGAACAAATTCACCACTGAATTGCACACCCCTCTGGAGTTATGGATACAGGAGCATGGCAACAAACAGCCTTTGGGCACTTTCTAGAGGGACTGAAACAAATACTACACAAGGATTTGTTTCTGTTTCTTCTTTGACATGGCTCTGACATCTGCATGGAATCCAATCTCCAGATATGCATGAAGCAGCCAGACAGTTTTCCTGTCTCAGGCTTTATCACTAAGGCTGCTTACACAAAACAGTGGGAAATGCTCTTCTGGAAGCCAAACAGCTGAGTCTGATTAGGGTCACAGCTATGTCTGGGTTTCTACCACCTTCTCAATAGTCACACAGCTCACAATAAGAACAGTTAAGTATTGCCCAGCCCATAGGGCTGGGGCTTGAAAGAGAAAACTTTAATTTCAGTCCTTCCCTGCTGGCCTCAGGAGTTGTCAGACACAATCCTAAATATATATATCCCTGCTCCTTGGTTAGAAACAACAAAGACTGCCACAGCTTTACTTAACCTCACCGAGCTAAGCCCAAAGCACTCAGCTACCCATGAACAAACAGCCACAATGCTGCAATGTTTTAACTCCCACTACAATGGAAGGCTCCAAGACACCGAGTCCCTCTTTAGTGGGAGGTGCCCCTTAAGAACGATGATGGAAAACTAAACTTCCATCCACTTGTGCTAGTCAGCAAGAATTACTGAAACTTTTCACCACAGACATACAACCTTCACTCACTTCTCAGTAACTGACTACTTTGGGTTGATGGTAATCAGAAATTTGATCACCAAAAAGTAGTAAATCAATGCATTCAGTTTTCTTTGTTCCAGGTAAAAACACTGGGCAAGGCAAATCAAACCCAGGCCAAGCAATTGGGCTAGGTGATAGACTCCANTTCAAGGTCAGGTTGGAGGAGGCCTTGAGTGACCTGTGCTAGTGGGGAGGTGTCCCTTGCCTATGGCAGGGGGTTGGAACTGGCTGAGCTTTGAGGTCCCTTCCAACCTTACCATTCTATGATTGATCCTGTGAATCCTTTTCTCTTGAAGTGGGAAAGAACCTGAAATGCTGCTCATGAATTCTTACTCAATTTCCATTGCAGCTACACTAAGTACAGAACTGAAGTAGACATTTCCTGGTTCTGCTTGCTCAATACCACCTCTTTATTTTATTAATTTCTTTGATCTTTATTAGAAATGCACTTACTTGCTGGTTAGAGACTCTTAAGCCATGTCACAGTTGCAGCAACAAAACTTCATCCTCTCAAGAAGGTTTTGGCCTTCCCTCTACCTCCTGCATTAATTACTGCCTGTAACCAACTCAGTCTGAGTGATGCAGGCTCCACAGATGAGCTTAGGCTACACATTTCTCTCCAGCACAAGAGCTTCCTACTAACCATTCTTACACTTAAATGCTGATCTGGAAACTCAAGCAAGTCTGGTTTCAGCTCTTGAAGCAAGCAGCATGTTCCAGTGGGTGCTGGTGCTTCTGCTCACAGCTTGCAGCCACACTCAGAGAGCAGCAATCAGAAGCTATCCCCTGAGTAACAGCAGCCCTAAAAATATTCTGCGTGCATCGCAGAAGATGAAGTACCACTTTCCTCTGAAGTAATGTGTGCTCTACATCCCAGCATAATTAGCACACTAGACTTGGTAAATAGTATTAAACTAATTACTGTTTGCACCATTAGTGGCAGATGTGGTTAGAGATTATTAATTACAGTGGACAATTTCTTGAATTTAGCACACTAAATACAAAGCAGTTTCTCCATGGTATTTGGTGTCTAAATGGCTATTTGCCAGTGTCAGGGAGGCTCTTTTCAAGCAGGGAGAGCTGTTAGTAATGAAAATGAGGGAGGCAATAGATTTTCTTCTCTCAACAAAGGGCAAGCTGCTGATTGACAAGGACATCATTCTTTTTAGTCCAGAAATCTCAATAAATACCTGCTTCAAGTATTGAAGTGTTGGTTTTGAGCTGGAGCAGGGTAGATTTGGGTTGGACATCAGGAGGAAGTTCTTTACAATAAGAGCGGTCAAACACTGGAACAGGTTGCCCAGGGTTGAAACCTCATCCTTGGAGACATTCAATATCAGACCTTGCTGCTGAGATTAGACCTCACTGCTGTCTACAGCTACCTGAAGGGACACTGAGGAGAGGTTGCTGCTGGGCTCTGCTCACAGGTAACTGGAGACAGAAGAAGGGGGGATGGCCTCAAGCTGAGACTGAGGAGGTTTAGATTAGACATTAGGAAAAAGTTTTCCATGGAGAGAGTGGTCAGGGACTGGAATGAGCTGCCCAGGGAGGTGGTGGAGTCACCCACCCTGGATGTGGTGCTTGGGGCTATGGTTTAAGGTGAATCTTGTAGAGAGGGCTATAGGTTGGACTTGGTGATCCTGAGGGGATCACCCATGACAACTTGCATGTTTCTGTGGCCCTGGGCAGTCTGAGCTAGTCAGAGGTGTCTCTGCTGACTGCA
>VWYK01106378.1:0-12359 GCA_013399775.1 Semnornis frantzii | reverse complement strand
ATTTAAAGCTCTTTCAATGAGCCATGCTAGCTCCTGTGCTGGGACCCATTTCTCCCATGAGAGAGGTATATGCTCTCTGCTGCCAGCAGGCCTTATGTCCTTTAAATCAACCTGTGACTAAAGAACCCAAAGTCCTGCCAGCGAACACAAATCTCCCAGAACATAGCAAGACAAATTGTTGCTCACAAACAGGCATGCTGGATACAAATGAGGTTTACAGGCAAAAGGATCTAATCAAATCATGCACATTCAGACTGAACTGTTAGTGGTATAATTTAAAAGGGAAGAGGCACAGCTCTTGTTTGCAACTTTGGCACCAATGTAGGTCCTGAATGAGGTTCCACGAGTCTGAAGAGCAGCTCAGACTGGTCTGAAGATCAGCTTTGGCTGCAACACAGACCACAAGCTGCAAGGTACCATAGCTCTGAATTTTACAGCTTCTCAGTGACCACGCATGTGAGCTGCACACACCTGCTAAAAAGAGAAACAGCAGGAAAGCTGCAGCCCTGTGGGCAACGGTGACTGCTTTGCTTTCCCTGTTCTGGCACAGAGGTTATAAGGGGCTGAGAATTCTTTTAGTAAAACAAAACATATAAATAAATGACACTTGTAGCCCAGCATTTACATCCTTCTGTTAGCACCATCCTGACAAAAATAGAGAAGCTTGTCTCATTTTTTTGTGACTGCTTCGCCTTTATGGAGTTTTGTTCTTCAAACAGATCAAGGATCTAGTTGCATCCAGGAAGAGTGAAGTGCTGTAGTAAAAAGAAGGTCTTGTTCTACAGATCTGTTAAAATAATTTGTGAGAAAAGAAGCTAATAATCACTTGCTACTTGCACTTTAGGCTTTTACATACTACGCTTGCATGTTTTCTTCTTTAGTCTTGTTATGAATGATGCAAAATGAATAATCAACATTAATTTTGATATCCAGGCAGAGATTGTTAATACCTATGACAATTGTTTATTAACATTAAATATTACCAGGAAACCTATTTACAAGGTTTGAAACACACGGATTGGAAATTTATACATAGAGGGAACAGGCAAGACTGGGACACTTTAAGAGGTTAACCAGCAAGCACAAACATCTTTTACTGCAAGAGAAGGTTCCTGCAGTCACTACACCTCTGGCAGTTCATTATCCTGCTTAGCCACTGGATGGACACAGGAAGTTGCTTTCTGCTTATGGCAGAAGGCAATTAGTGGTTACAAGCAATTACAAGATCACAAGGATTTACTCACAAAATATTATCAGACAGTACCCAAAGCACATGAAGGGATTGTGGTCAGTGGTCTCAAAGCCGTTAGAGGCTTTGGAGTTTCCCAGGCTCTTTTCTCAGGCAGCTGGAGTCTGGCACAGTCTCTGACCTGGTTCCTCTTGACTCCCCATTCAGCAGCAACCTTACCGAGGGGCAGCAGGATGCATTGCCATGTGCAGGCTTGGCGCAATGTCACACTGGCTGTGCAGGCTGAGCACCTGCAGGCATTTAGAGCCTGTTCCTGGTAAGCTCTTGGAAGGCAGTTTTCAGGCAGTTCAGGATACAATAAGGTGATAAGTAAGCACGGATGCAATGGCAGAGAGCAGATACAAGGGCAGAGCACAGGTTGTGCTCCCTGCTCATCTCCTTTTATCAATACAGCCTGAGACTAATGGGTCTTTGGACACAGAACAACCAATCAAAATGGCAGTTAGCCAAGCCTGACCACAGTAGCTGAAGCCATAGGCTTGCTTGCACAAGCATAAGATGACCCTGTGTACCTTGTTTACCACAGGCTGCAAAGGGCCAGGTTCCTTAGACTCAGTGGCTCTGGGTTCTTTGTCCTCTTTCCCATGGTCACCTCTGCCAAAAACAGAAGGAGGGAGAGCAGAAAAACATGTCTGGGCAAACCAGGACATGGATAAGCCTATTTTGGCCTGCTTAGGCCTACCATGACAACGCTTTTACATACTATGCTTGGATGTTTTCTTCTTTAGCTTTTACATTCTACGCTTGCATGTTTTCTTCTTCAGGCTTTTACATACTATGCTTGCATGTTTTCTTCTTTGAACCTTTTCATTACTAAAACAGGAGAGTGGCTTTACTCATTTTAGTAAGTTGTCAGAAAAGCGCATAAACCTGAAAACCCATGACAAATGACCATAAAAGCCTTCACAAGGCAACAAAACAAATGCTAAAGTAGCAGTTCCAGTAATTTGACTGGAACCAAGAGTCATGCAAAGGGCAAGAGATAGGGCCAGGGAGCAGCAGCTGTCTATATCTGGATAAACCTCTCACTGTTTAATAAAGTGTCAGATCAATTTTATCTCTCCTCTTATCGCTCAGCATGCAAGAAAAACTTTCCCTCACTGTAAATGAGTATTTTTATCTTGCATCTCCAGTATTCGTTTACACTTCTGATTTCAGAGCAGTTTCCTTATTTTTTATGTCTGATCACATTTCTAGACTGACAATAATGAATGCTGTTGCTAGCTACCATAAAGAGAAGGGTGAGTGAAGACCTCATTCCTCACTCCAGCCACCTGAAAGGAGGCTGCAATGAGGTGAGGACAGTTTCTTTTCTCTAGTATCAGGTGACAGGAGAACAGAAATCGACCTGAACTTGTACCAGGGCAGGTTTAGATTACACAGTAGGAAAAAAAATCTTTATATAAAAAAGGATCACACATTGTAATAGGTTACCTAGGGAGGCGATGGAGTCAACATCTCTAGAGGTATCCAAGAAACTTGTGGACATGGCACTTGAGGTTGTGATTTGATGGCCATGATGGTGTTCGGTTGATGGTTGTACTTGATGGTCTTAGAGGTCTTTTGTAGCCAAAACAATTCCATCATACTATAAAAAATAGTTGTAATCATCCAAATAATGTTCTGTTCACTGCTAACTATTAAAAAAATATAAAAGTATGATTGAAATTTGAAGAAAAATCATTTTTATGTCATTTCCAGCTGCTTTGAGCAGGTTGAGTTAGCATAAGAACAATTCGAGCTCATTAAATACTTCACAAACATCTATAATGCCCAATTCAGCATTTTCCTACCCAGTCTGAATGATTCTTTTCAAACATTGAGAAAAGAGGAGATATTTTAGTCTCCAGAGTTTAGGAATCCCAGTACTTAAGCACAATGGGAGTAAATCTTGTTCATTATGTCTCCTAATCAGGGAATCTATTTAAAATTCTGAACATGAAAGTAAAAACTGCATAACCAGACTAAAATAGTCAGAGTATGTATCAGATTCTTAGGGGCTTAATTATCAGTAACTTCTTGAAGGACTCAGGGAATGTATGACTGAAAGACATATGCCTGGGCCACTGAACCTCATTGCTCCTTCTTGTACCGCTTGCACAATCATAAAACCATAGAACCATAGAATGGTAAGGTTGGAAGGGACCTCAAACATCAGCTAGTTCCAACCCCCGGCCATAAGGCAGGGACATCTCCCACTAGTACAGGTCACTCAAGGCCTTGTCCAACCTGGCCTTCAACACCTCCAGGGAGGTAGCAGGCACATCCTCCCTGGGCAACCTGTTCCAGGGTCTCACCACCATCACTGGAAAGAACATCTTCCTAACATCCAGTTTAAGTCTCCCCTCTTCAAGTTTAAATGATATATCTGGTCTTAAAATAAGTTGGGAGTTTGTCCCTGTGATTCATAGTTAAAGGCTTTTGTAGAACTGGTGGTAAGAAGCCCTCCCATGGAGACTCTATGATACTCATTAGTTTCTAACCATTTG
Organism: Semnornis frantzii; assembly: GCA_013399775.1. Classification (NCBI taxonomy): domain Eukaryota; kingdom Metazoa; phylum Chordata; class Aves; order Piciformes; family Ramphastidae; genus Semnornis; species Semnornis frantzii. The sequence continues at coordinate 8,621 of VWYK01106378.1, read as the reverse complement.
TTTGGTGAAATCATTCCATCAGCCACAGAACTAAAAAAAGGCTCTTCAGATCATTCTGGGTTTTTTTCAGTGCTGAGATGTCTTAGTTTGCGCCCGATTTGGATTAAGAGTTGGTGAAGAATTCCTCTCACTCCATCCAAAGCAAGTTGGGGAAGTCTTTTTGAAAATTCCAGGTTTGAACTTTAAAAACCTAATTTCAAATGCATAGTGAGGCTGACTATCCTAGAGTGGGAAATTCACATAGCAAAACTATTAAGAAGATGCAATAACCTTTATTGCTTTAGGTACATATATTAAAGATCTTTTCTGGTTGTAGAAGCTCACCCTCACTCTGTGATAGCTCTTTGCTTGTCAGCTATGGAGCAAGGGTTGTTCTGCTCTACCTCGCGTGCTTGTTCCTCAGTAATCATAGAATCATAGAATCATAGAATGGTAAGGTCGGAAGGGACCTCAAAGATCATCTAGTTCCAACCCCCTGCCATAGGCAGGGACACCTCCCACTACTACAGGTCACTCAAGGCCTCCTCCAACCTGGCCTTCAACACCTCCAGGGTGGGAGCAGCTACAGCCTCCCTGGGCAACCTGTGCCAGTGTCTCACCAACCTCACTGCAAACAACTTCCTCCTAACATCCACTTTCAATCTCCCCTCTGCCAGTTTAAACCCATTGCCCCTTGTCCTGTTATTCCAAGACCTTGTCAATAGTCCCTCCCCAACCTTCCTGTAGGCCCCCTTCAGATACTGGAAGGCTACTATGAGGTCTCCTGGAAGCCTTCTCTTCTGCAGGCTGCAGAGCCCCAACTCTCTCAACCTGTCCTCATAGCAGAGCTGCTGCAGCCCTCTGCGCATCTTCATGACCTTTGCCTTCATTTACATGCCAATGGTATTGGGATGTAAAGGAAAAACTAGTAAATACTATATCCACTTCTAAAAGCTATGGCATTGGGAAGTAAGCAGTTTATGAAAGTCAGATAGAAAAGAAGACTGGAACAGAGAAGTCTTGATTTCTTTGTATAGGAGAAAGCATCCCTGCTGCTTTCAGAGTAGCCAAGGCCATGCTCCAAATGTTGTACATTTGCAGTACTGCACAACCTTTAATTTTTAATTAACTCACAACTTCTGTTGCTCAAAGGAGAGTGACTGTGAGGGAGCTTGGAATCCTGTTGTGCTCAGGTGCCATCCACACACAGCACTGTCTGACCCATGAGCTTTAAGTCTAAAGACTGACAGCAGGCAGAAGAAAAACAAAATTATAATCGCCCCTTTCATAAATGGGAACCAGGATTTCAGAAAGAGCAAGTGTTCTGCCTGAAGTGGTGGAAAGCAGCTGCAAATCTAGTAAGTGAACATGGGTTTCCAAAGCTGTAAGCTATCATTGTTAAAATTAGATTTGTCTTTGCCCAGCTCTCCAGTCTGTCCAGGTCTCACTGGATGGCAGCACAGCCTTCCAGTGTGTTAGCCACACCTCCCAGTTTCATATCAGCAGCAAATTAACTGAAGGTACACTCCATCATTCTGTCTGTTCATCTAGGTTGTTGATGAATATGTTGAACAAGTCTAGACCCAGCACTGACCCCTGAGGAACACCAATAGCTACAGGTCTCCCACTGGACTCTGCGCCATTGATCATGACCTCTGGGCTCTGCTGTTTAGTCAGTCCTCAATCCATCTCACTAGATACTAAATTCACAAGGGAGTGCTTAAAGCCACAGGAGAGCTGTCCAAAATGAGATCACTCATTAGATCACATTTTGATTCTTCTTGTATATTTGACCTCACTGATGTAAATTCATTGGAGGGTGTTGTGGTAGGCCTAAGCAGACCAAAATATGTTTATACATGTCCTGGCTTGCCCAGACATGTTTTTCTGCTCTCCCTCTTTCTGTTTTGGGGAGAAGCAACTGTGAGAAAGAGGACAAAGCACTTAGAGCCGCTGAGTCTAAGGACTGTGGCTTGCCCGGACTTGTTTGCATCCTGTGGTAAACAAGGTACACAGGCTCATCTTGTGTATGCCTTGTGCAAAGCCTGTGTTCTGCCCTAAAAAGGATAAAGCAAGCCTATGGCTTCACCTAATATGGTCAAGTTTGGCTAACTGCCATCGTGATTGGCTGATCTGTGTCCAAAAGCCCATTAGTCTCAGGCTGTATTGATAAAAGGAAATGATCCGGTGACACAACATGCTCTGCCATTCTATCCATGCTTGCTATTGCCTTATTGTATCCTGAACTGCCTGGAAACTGCCTTCCAAGATTTTACCAGAAACAGGCTCTAAATGCCTGCATACCAAGTGTGACATTGTGCTGAGACTGCACATGGCATTGCATCCTGCCTGCTTCTGAAAGCCTCCTGCCAAGACGGGAAGTCCTGGAGATACACAGATCATCCAGAGGAGATCAGGACCAGGTCAGAGATTGTCTGCCTCCTTTTTCCAGCACCCTGGGAAGAATCAGAAGTCTCAAGAGCTGACAAGACAGTGTCATGGTAGGCCTAAATAGGCCAAGGTGAGCTTGTACATGTCCCGGCTTGCCCAGGCATGCTCCCCTGCTCCCCCTCCTTCTGTGCTGGGAGTGGCAGCCACAGGAAAGGGGACAAAAGTGTGAAGAACCAATTATTATTAAAATTAGTGGTCAGAGTGTTGAGAATTCTGAATGTTGAATATTAATAAACAATATTAATCTTTGAAAATCAGATCTCACATCAATCTATTACCTCTCCATAACAGAGGGTCATGAAGGTGATAAGAACTGTATTACTAGGCCCGCAAGGAGAGGTTTGAGAAGCTTAGGCTTGTTCAACCTAGAGCAGAGACAACCTAAGAACACTTCAGTATTTACAAGTTGTATTCCTGATATCTCTCTCATCAAGATCAAGAGTGATAACTTTTCAACAAAATTGGAGGGATACTCTTGTACTTGATATGGAAGATTATTCTATGTTTGTTCTAGTCTCTGCCTAAAAGTGCTCAGCAGGTAAAAATTTATTCCTGAATTATAAATACTGAAGACATAGACCTAAACAACTGAGTCTGAAGTCTGTTTTTGCTGTTCAGAAGCAAACATGGCTCCAGACAGCCTCATAGTACGTGAACAAGAATCCAAGTCACAAAACTCTGTGCTCTGTTTTCTGTATGTTAAAATGATGTATGGTTTGGCACTTTGTATCAGTGTCTCTCCTTTTTGTTCTGATTGTGATGGAATCAAAATCCCACAATCTCAAGGGACCAAGAATGGCACTCTGCCAGCCCAGCTCAGCAAGTTGCAGCTTATGAAGCCAGGACCTACTCACTGCGAATGAGATTGTGAAGTTTCACAAGGAAGAAAGAAAAAAATCCCCAACATTCATTTCTCCCCGTGGAGAAGTGTTAAATCAATATCTTCATTAGCTGCAATATGTCACTCGCTATTATTTCTGTTCAAAACATTTGCTAAATTTCCTTATCACAGGCAGTGAGGAAGGAGGGCTGTAAGGGTGGATAACTTAGGCTATGAGTAAATACAGTTCTTGATTACTTCGACCTTTCATCACTATAAATTTGCTTCATATTGTAATTAGAATTAGTGTGATAAAAAGTAATTCCTTCAGGGGTATTTTTATATACCAGTAATGATCGAGAGGGACTGATTTTCCATTGTTCCTGTATTCATTTTTTTCAATGTATTTTAATTTCAGCTTGTGAGAACTATGAACTTAGGCCAAACCTTAAGCTACTGCATCCTTTTGCTTGGCAGATTGAAAGACATCACTGGACTCACTTAGCCTAACTCCATGGGACAACTGTTGCGGCAGATAACCCACTAAGTCTTAAAAAAATATGTGAAGGAAAGGGAAGTGCCAGGGCATGGAAAAAAAAATAAAAAGTGTTCCACTGACTAAGAGAGGCAAAATTGGTAAAATAACTGAAAGACTTTGCAATATGACAAGATTAATTTAGGAGTGTCTTGATCACTCGTCTAAAAAAAAACCAAAACCCAAAAACTTAAAATCACCTTCTGGAATAATCTTTTATCCAGTGCTGGAGATTTGATTTTGAGTACATTCATCAGGGTAAACATTTGTGTGAGTGTTCAAAAATTTTCTTGATTCCCCATCCAATATATTATCTCACCTGATGCATGCAAGAAGCTAAAGTGAGGAACCCATCGTTAGCCTCTTGTCCCAGTCCTTCTTCGGTTGATAGGAAGTAGTAGCACAAAGGATATTTATGAACATGGAATTGAACATGATATTAAATATTTTAAACAATCAGCACTTGGGAAATAGGAACGGGAAAACAGGAACAATTCTAACTATGCTTATGGAGTCTTAGGATTAACTCCATAATGTGAAGATGTGATAATGTGGAGAGTGATTACATAAAGAATGCTAGCCAAGCTTTCAGGGTTTTGATCATGCCTCAGTTTTCCTCAGTAACAAAATTCAAGCTCCCCTCTGGTTTCCTTGATTCCATTATCCAGTTAATTTATTCGTTCACATTTGCTGGCGCTCTAGATGCTTTGCACCAAACACGCAGAGCAACTTCCCAAAACACAGGCTGGTATCCCAAATTCTGATAAATGCTCTATTTCCAAAAGCCAGAAGAAGATAGAGTATTTCCATATGTCCTGTTTAAAACTAGGATTTGATAATTGGGTGTGACTTGATGTGTTTTCAGACCTAAATCAGAAAATCAAGTGTACAAAACCCAGAAGGAATCTGTAAAACATCCACTGTAGAAAACAAGCACAGAAGGGAAACTTTCAAATAGGTAAATATGAGACCTTCACATTTTAGGGACATTAATATTGTCACATTATTTGAGACTTTCTGGTCAACATCACTTCCCAAAGAAAATTATTCAACAAAGTTTTGGTGGGTTTTGTTTCTTTATTTTTCTTATTTGTTTGTTTTGGTATTTGTTTTGGGGGTTTGTTTAGTTTTAGTTTTGGTTTTGGTTTATTTTGCTTTGTTTTTGTAGGAAAACCAGCTGATTTTAATTTTGAAGTTTGTCACTGGGAAACATTGCAATGTCTCTTTACATTTTTTATTTAAGTTTCTTGTTTCAAAATGTTTTTATTTAGTCTGTATTTTTTTTTCCTCTCTTGTCTCCCTTCTTTTTCTTGCCAATAAATCACAGAATTTCAGAAACACAAGGATTAAGAAGCCGCCTGGGCTTTACTCTTCCAAAGAAAGAAACACCTAACCAAAAACCTACCAGAGAAATGACTATGCAACCTGTTTTTGAAGGCCTCCACATTCATACATTACCCTGAGGGTAAGCAATGTGTGCTCTCGGTTTCATGTTATGGAAACATCAAGCTATAGCACAGCTCTTGCATTGTCAGGCAGGTGAATTGCAGAAGAAGGTGTCATACAAAATCATGATTCTGGCTGGGCTGTAGTGATGGGAACAGACTCAGGACCGGGTGTTGCAAAGTGCAGACAATGTCCTTCTGCTCTAAATGAGATTTGTCTTCAGCAGTAAGGAAACAAATCAGCATGCATGCTTGTCTCCAGAGCCAGAATTTGGTCTTTGTCTCCTTCTATTCAGCAAACAAGTATAGCCTTGAAGTTCCTTTATTCTTTTCCTAGCTAGGGAAGATGGTGTTTCAGCTGATTATTTCCCACAAAGTCTCATCCACATTCTTCATTCGGTATCTCACTCTTGCGTTGTATGCATTTTTATCACTCTTCACCTCTACTTAGTGATTTTCAACACAGTCCTTCAAGACCTTATGCCTTTGATATACAAGGAACACTTCTTTCTTTTTCTCCAGCAGCACACCCTACACTTTTATGTTAATATTCCAGTTATCTGAATTTTGTCACCAAGCCTGCTCTATAAATTAAATCACATTCTTATCCATTTCACGAATAATTTCAGGTTCACAGATGTCTTCCCCATGGGTTTTATTTTATACATAGAAACTTTAAATGGTCGGTAGCCTACTCTGTTACTCCTACAGCCCTATACTGAGTAAATATCAATTCTAGTTTCTTGGTCTTTGCACAGCTCAGGAAATAACAATTGTTTATTCTCATTTACAGTCCACTATTCCATAATAGTCTTGGTTCTGGATTAAAACTCTTCTCAACAGATTTGCAAAGTTTCTCTTCCTTTTAACATGTTTTGGACTCTGTCATCAATCAATGAATGACTCATGAATTATTCTTGGATAAAGAAGTGAAAGCCCTCCTGACTGTACCATCTGCTCAGCCATACATTTGTCTACTGGATGTGTCTTTATGTGGATGCACTTTGTTCCTTCACTGAGAGACAGATGGAAGTCCCCAGTCATTCACTTTTCCTTCCAGTATCTTGCAGTCACTTTGGATCTGAGTAAGATCATTAACAGTGCTCACACGACTGAACAGAACCATGCCTTGCCCCATGAATTGGATATGCTTCAGCAATCATCAACAATACTTCACCTCCCAGGTACTCTCTGGCACTTCTCAAGGAGTCTCTGGGCAGAGGCTTTCCTCTGCCATCCTCACAATCCTGGCTTGAACAAAGGCTTAGAAACAAGAAGAGATAGGATGGAAAGAAGTAGGATGGAAAGAAGGTTATCAAAAGTAGTCAAAATGGATTGATCAAGACGAATTCATGTCTCAATAATCATAGAGATTCATAGAATCAACCAGGTTGGAAGAGACCTCCAAGCTCATCCAGTCCAAACTAGCACCCAGCTGTAGCCAAGCAACAAGACCATGGCATTAAGTGCCTCATCCAGGCTTTTCTTGGACACCTCCAGGGACGGCGACTCCACCTGGGCAGCCCATTTCAATGCCAACCACTCTGAAGTGAAGAACTTCCTCCTGCCTTCTATAAGGGCATGATATGATCAAGGGAGGGCACTGGTTGTTGTCTACCTTGATGTAATCAAGGCTTTTGACACAGTCTCTCACAGCATCCTCACAGACAAACTTAGAAAGTGTGGGTTAGATGAAGGAACAGTGGAGTGGATTGAACACTGTCTGAAAGGTAGAGCTCAGAGGGCTATGGCCAATGGCACAGTGTAGTTGGAGGTCTGCTACAAATGGTGCCCCCTCAGGGTCAGTATTATTCAGCATCCTCATCAGTGGCCTGGATGAAGGGATAGAGTGTACCCTCAGCAAGCTTTATGATGACACAAAACTGGGAGGTCTGACACACCAGAAGGCTGTGCTGCCATCCAGTGTGACCTGGACAGGCTGGAGAGCTGGGCAGAGAGAAACCTGATGAAGTTCAAAAAGGGCAAGTGTAGGGTACTCCTTTATTTTATTACCTTTGGAGGTCCCTTCCAACCCTATTCTATGATTTTATGGAAAAAAGCCCAATACTTTATATTAGTGATTTTTCTCCTTTCCTATTGTGAGTTCTTTTTGTTTTGTTTTGGGTTTTTGGTTTTTTTTTTTTTTATTTGCTGCTGTTGTTGTTTTTCTTTCCCAACATCGTCCGCTTAAGTGAACGGTTTACCTTTGAAGAATGGAATTTATCCAGCCCATCACACTGCAGCACCAAAAAAAAAAATAAAATAAGGAGCATTACAAAGAAAAATGATCACTTTATGTTTCATCATCTCTTTTTTTTTTTTCCCCCTCATCTCTCATGAATACTTCTCTAATTTCTCGGTAACCAACAACAGCCACTGCAGTTTGGAGCAGTGGTGCTGAGCACTCCCAAGAAATTCCCTCAAACAAGGAAGCTTTTGCAAAATGCCTGTGCTGGTTTGAGGCTAATTGGAATATTTTAATGAAAAATATTAGATTATAGGTTGTGAGAAGCAAACAATGGTGATGTCTGCTCCACTCATAGGCTTGCTGAGAGGTGTAAGAACAAGGTCACAAACATAGAGAACACAGAGTGTCTCTCTCTCTCTGGGAGCTACTGTGTCTTTTGGACACTCTGCTGTGTAACCCAACTAATCATTCTGCTTCTAACCCTCCTTGCTGATCCTCCAAACTCACCTTTCATGTAAGGCAGACCCTGGGATAAGGTAGAGGGGTGGAAAGAAGATGGAATGGTGGTTGGGAGCCCCTCCTGGGGATTTCTGAGAGGGGGATTGTGTTTCTGTATTACCTTTAACTGGTATATTTCTGTAAATATTCCTGTATGTTGTATATATATCTGCTTGTATAATGTGCTAAGCTGTGAATAGAGCTTCAGTCCTTAACTTCCAGCTGACTGAGTCTAGTCTGGGTGATTTTCATATAGTAGAGGGTGTGGGTAACTCCCAAACCATCACAAAGCACTGTCTTGAAAATGCTTGCAAAATACCTATCTGAGGGCTTCAAAACTCAGCTCTGTGTAAAGCACATTGCAGTATATATTCAAGGCAGAACAGCATGAATCACAGCAACTCTGGTCAGACACCTTCTCGACAAGGTGGAGATGAGAAAGCACCCTGCCTTCATGTGAACCTTAGGCATCCTTAAGGCAGCCAGAGAGCTTTCAGCCATCTGCTCCTGGTAGGGAGAATCTTCATTACTTCTTGCGGGGGGGAGCATCTTTCTGAAAGCTGGCATCTGGCAGTGCAGGCCCCACATAGCATTGCTCACATGCATCATTTCTGGGACATTTTTCTCACCACATGACTCATGGCCACCATGGAAGCGACACACTCATGGTTCTCCTCTTTCATCCCAGTTATAGAATCATAGAAT
>VWYK01106375.1:0-15034 GCA_013399775.1 Semnornis frantzii | reverse complement strand
AAGCTGGGGACAGAATTTTGAGCCGGGTCTGTTGTGATGGGTAAGGGGTAATAGTTTGAACTAAAAGAGGGAGATTGAGAGTGGAGAGAAAGGAGAAATGTTTGCGATTGAGGATGGTGAGAGCCTATCCCAGGTTGCCCAGAGAGGTGGGAGATGCTCAATCCNCCCAGAGAGGTGGGAGATGCTCAATCCCATTCCTGGTAACATTCCATGTGAGGCTGTTTGGAGCTGTGAGTAACCTGCTCTAGTTGCAGATGTCCCAGCTGGGTGCAGCGGGGGTGGACTAGATGATTTTTAAAGGTCCTCTCCCACCCAAACCATTCACTGATTCTGTAACTGTATGGTAAGTTTTCTTACGTCTAAGTTTCTCATTCTATCTTGATCCTTATTGTTTCCTTAACATTGTCTATAAAAATTGCTCTTTGAGAATGAGAACGATGAGAACTTTTCCTTTCAAGATCAGTAAAATGCCATCACCCTTGATAAATTAAGAAAAATCTGCCTTTTTTTTTTTTTTTTTTTTTTTCCCCATCTAACTTAAGTTGCTGAATGTTACCTGTCNTTCTTATATGTCTGATTGGTTTTGACTATCATAAGATCTTAGAATCCCAAATTAGAGGGGACCTCAAGGCTCATCTGGTCTTGGCAAAAGCCTAGTCTAGACAAGGGACCCCAGCACTGTGTCCAGCCAAACCATAGAAGGGTCCTCCATTACTTCTCTGGAGAGACTATTCCAGTGACAGATTATTTTTGTTGTAAAGAACTGTCTAATTGGAATCTCCCTCGGAGCAATTTGCATTACCCTTTGTCTTTTCCATATGACTCCTTGTAAAAAGAGAGGCTCTGTAGCCACAAAGATTATACAGAATGAGATTGATGAGAATCCACCAGCCCAAAATTACCAGATAAACCCCACATTTGTGAATCATGGATGACCTACAGAAACTGTAAAATAACAGGAATTCAAAAGTATATTCTACTGACATTACCAAAATGTTTTGGTTTAAACCATTTTGCTCCTTGTAAAAGTCAAGTTTTACTTTTTCACTGCTGATGCTGTGGATAATTAAATGTATTAACCAAGAATGCTGGAAACTTTAGGATAGCAAGGACAAAAATTGCATGACAACATTGATTAGAACATGGAAAGCAGCCAGGGTGGAAATACAGCTTCCCAGCTAAGCCATCATACAATAGCAAGAGACCACACAGTAAACATAAGTAAAACCAGCTTGATTGTCAACGGAAGAAAATGTGGCATGCCAAGCTGGAATAGCTCCTTTTGTACAAAAGACATTTTTTATAGTAGTACATAATGATGGAGAATTACACTGAAGGATCTCAACAGGAGATGAAAACGTAGCTGTCCCAGGGGCATTCTCTGGTTTAATTCAGAGCAGGGCTAAAGGTAGTAAAGCAGGCAACAGGCCAAGGTTTCAAAAGCAGCATTTAAAATGAGTAAGAACAATCAAGTCAGTCACACAAAAATGTTTTACATTTAGGAATGATACCCTGAAAACTTAAAGAACCTAATAACTAGAGAATCCCAGGATCTCATCATAGTGGGGGTTAGAAGGGATCTCTGGAGATCATCCAGTCCAATCCCTCTGCTAAAGCAGAGTCATCCACAGCAGCTTGCCCAGGATCACCGTGGCCAGGTGGGGTTGGGGATCTCTGCAGAAGGGGAGACTGCATGACCTTTCTGGGCAGCCTCATGCAGGGCTTTCCCACATTTAAAGTTTTTCCTTATTCCAGCTTGTTTTACTGAAATGTTTTGGATGTTAGGAACAAGTCCTGCACCATGAGGGTGCTGAAGCAGGTTGCCCAGGGAGGTAGTTGAAGCCTCATCCCTGGAGACACTCAGGGTGAAGCTGGACAGGGCTTTGGGCATCCTGATCGAATTGAGAGTGCTCCTGCTGACTGCAGAGGGGTTGGACTGGATGACTTTTGGAAGTCTCTTTCAACCCAGACCATTCTGTGATTCTATGAAATTTGGGCAATTCTGTACAACATTGAAACAGGAAGTTGGCAAAGATATCCTTGGGAGGCTAAGTACCCCTCCATGGATATTTCATCTTTCAGGCGGCTTTATGGGTGAGAAGAAGCACTGATAACAAATTCATTTTCACATGGCAAGCTTATGAAGTTTTCAGAGCAATGAATTAATCTAATCAGTCTCCATGGTGAAACTGGTAGAGGGAGTTTAGTGGTATGGCTTTCTGAAATGGGAGTGATGCATCAATTGAGGTATTTTTATGATAAATAGACCTTTAAAGGTCATCCAGTCCAACCTCCTGCACTCAGCAGGGACATCTGCAACTAGAGCAGGTTAGTCACAGCCCCAAACAACCTGACCTTGAAGATAGACAGGGATGGGGCATCGCCCACCCCTCTGGGCCCCTCTCTCAGGGGCAGGCTCTCACAACCCTCAGCCTAAAACATTTCTTCCTTCTCTCCAGTTTGAATCTTCCTCTTTCAATTTCAAACCATCACCCCTTATTATCTCACAACAGACCCTGCTTGGAAACAGGCCTAGTTTTCTTCTAGGCCCCTTGAAGCCCCAAAAGGCCACCAGAAGGTCTCCCTGGAGCCTTCTCTTCTGCAGGCTGAACAAGCCCACCCTTCTCAACCTGGCCTCCCTGCAGAGCCTTTCCAGCCCTGCCAACATTGCTATGGCCTCCTCTGGCCCCACTCCAACAGGTCTGTGTTGTGCTGAGGACTCCAGAGCTGTCCCCAGCACTCTAGGGGGGGTCTCATCAGAGCACAGCAGAAGGGCAGAATCCCCTCCCTGCCCCTGCTGCCCACGCTGCTTTCAAATAAAATTTCTACCTACTGTCTGAATGAAAAAGACCCATTACTTATCTCATGGTGCAATGTGACGCATAAACACTGGTCCTGGGCTTGTAATCTGTCATTGCCACTCTCTAAGAATTCTCTTGTGACTGTGCTTAGTTATTGATTATTGCTCAGCTAGGCTTCATGATGTGAAATATGTTGTCCCACTCTGGCCACTGTGGTTTTGAGTCCCACATTCATCTTGTGATGTTTTAGTGTTCATGTGTGTTCCCCTTTCTGTTTTCAACCTCTTTGGGTTGTTGCAGTCGATCTCAGGGTAAATTCTTTTGGAAATGTAACTGACTTGGTGTAGGCACTGACAAAAGGCAGCTAACTATCACAGATTTCTGTTGGGATGCTGCACAAATTCAGGGCAGTTTCATTTTCACAGCTTGCTTGACATCATGTGTGTAAAAGCAGGAAATAATGGCTTTGCTGAGCCTTGTAAATTGAGTAAACATGTTCCTGAAGCAGTAGAGCAAAAGGGGAAATTGTATGGATTCATCTGAATTAAGCTTTTTTTCTTCTTTTTTATTTCCCCTTTTATATTTTCTTATTTTTTTCCCTTTTAAAATGTTTGGGTTTTTTGGTTTGTTTAGTTTTTTTGGTTTTTTTTTTTTTTTTTTTGGTTGTATTATTTAGAGCTAAAGTTTGTTTAAACAGCAAAATGGATCTAGAATGGTTTAAATGCTACCTTTCAAAATTGTTCTGGCACATTGTCTGAAGCCTGTAGAGGAGCAGCTTTGCAGACGTGCTCCTCTTGTGCCATCAGACTGGATGGAATGATGCAACTAGATTGATTTATGAATGTCCAGTCTTAGCAGTGCCAGGGCCTTGGAGGTTAGCTTTGAGAAATACTGCTCATTAGCAGAAATGTTTCTGTTGTTGCAGTGTAGTGGTGCAGTCCTGCATAAAGCCAGCTGGTCTTCATGACCCAGTTGCCCTTTTTCCCTTAGAGTGTGAGATGGACTGGGGAAGTTTGTGGTGCACATCACCTTGAGTGCCATCACAGGACAATCAGGCAGACAGGCCCAGCCAGCAGGGGTTTATGAAAGGCAAGTCCACCTTCAGCTACCCTGATCTACTTATTACAAGATGAGCCACGTAGTGGATGGGGGAAAGGCTGTGCCTGTTGTCTACCTGGGCTTGAGTAAAGCTTTTTACAGTTCCCCACAGTACTCTCTGGAGAAAGTGGCAGTTCATGGCAGATGCTTCACTGGGTAAGTAAAACACTGGCTGAATGACCCAGCAAGTTGTGGGGAATGGAGCTTTAACAACTGATAGCCAGACACAAGTAGCCTTCACCAGGGTTCAGTACTGGGGCCAGTTCTGTTTAGCATCCTTATCAGTGATCTGGGTGAGGGAATTGAGTGCACCATCAATTACAGACAACAGCAAGCATCAGTGTGCTTTATGGTAGGAAGAGGAGCCTGGACAGGCTGGATTGTCAGGCCAAAACCAGTGGCATGAGGCCATGGCTGGGTTCTGCACTTGGGTCACAACACCCCTATGTGACATACAAGACTTCGGGCAGAGTGGCTGGAAACTGCCTGGCAGAGAAAGAACCAGGGGTGTCATTTGACAGCTGGCTAAGAAAAGTGAGCAGTGTGCCCGGGTGGTTAAGAAGGCCACCACTATCCTGGACTTAATCAGCAATACTGTGGCCAGCAGGACTAGGGCACTGATTTGATTATCTCCCTGCACTGGGCACTGGTAAGGCCTCAAATTCTGGGTTCAGTTTTGGGCTTCTCACTCCAAGAAAGACATTGAGGGGCTGGAGCATGTCCAGAGAAGGGCAGCAAAGCTGGTGATGGGTTTAGAGGACAAATCTTGTGAGGGGCAGATGAGGAAACTGAGGTTGTTGAGCCCAGAGAGAAGGAGGCTGAGAGGAGACCTTGCTGTCTACAATGCCTGAAAGAAACTTGGAGACAGATGGGGGTTGGTTTCTTCTCCCAAGGAGCCAGTACAAGAGAAAGTGGCTTCAAATTTTGTCAGGGAGGTTTTAAGTTGGACGTGAGGAACAGTTGACAGTAGGGTTGTCAAGGCCTGGAAGAGGGTACCCAGGGCAGTGGTGAAGTCTCCATCCCTGGAGGGATTTCAGAGCTGTGTGTAGGTGGTACTGAGGGACAAGGTTTAACACCAGACCTGGTAGTGTGAGGTTAATGGTCTTTTCTGTTTGAAATGATTATGTGGTTCAATGATGTGTTTTTTCCTAATGAGTTTGTTATTAACTGTTTTTATTTTCAGTGCAAACCAGGATGTTTTGTGTGGACTCAATTCCCAATCTGGGATCACAAGTCAGGAGATGAGACTTTTTTATTTTGGCCACTGTGATGATGTGGAACAACATTTCCCTGAAATCCAGCTCAATTAATCATATTCCTTCAGGGAAAAAAAATAGAACTTAAAAAAAAACCTAAAAATTGGTTGGAGGTCTGTTAAATTAATGTAATTTAGTGTTTTATTGCTTTTTGACTGTGATTTTTTTTTAGTCAGCTGCTGATAATTTTATTGAAGGGTTGGAGTTATTTATTGTGGAAGGATCGCTTTACACTCAGCAGTGGGTGACTTGGCAGAAAGGAGTTGTCTATAAATAATCCTGTTACAGATTATTTGTCTTTGTACTGCACAGCCTATCGATCAAGAAGCCAGTGAGAGATAAAATCAATGCCATGAGTGAAAAATTGCCAAGCTTCTAGGTCTCAAAATGCTGTTTAATTGGATGTTCATCAAGTGGGTGAACGTCTGGTTGAAGCCTTTCTGCATCAGTTCCTTAACTCCTAGAAAAATAGACTGGCTTTTAGGAAAGGAGTGATCGAGAAAAGGGGAATAGTGCTGATAGCTCCAAGTCTCCATCTAAGCCTGGTGCAAGCAAGGTGTGCTTGCATAAAGCAGTAGAACCTTCTGTGCTACGGTTTGTGCCCACTGCCCCTGGGCACTACTGAAGAGAATCTGGCCCCATCCTCTTGCCCCCCACTCTTTCTCTCTTGCTGAGCGTTGATCAGATCCCTCTGGGGCTGCTCTTCTCCAGGCTTAGCAGCCCCAGGGCTCTCAGCCTTTCCTCCTCACAGAGATGCTCCAGGACCCTCAGCATCTTTGTAGCCTCAGCTGGACTCTCTCCAGCAGTTCCTTGTCTCCCTTGAACTGGAGAGCTGGGAACTGGATGTGGTTCTCCAGAGACAACCTCACTAGGTCAGAGGAGAGAAGAACCTCTGTCCAACTACTGGCCACACTCTTCTAAGTGCCCTCTAAGATGCCACTGGCCCTGTTGACCATGAAGGCACATCGATGGCTCATGGTGAATTTGCTGTCCACCAGCACTCCCGGGTCCTCCTCTACAGAACTGCCTTCCAGCAGCTTCTCACCTGTCCTGTGCAGGTGATTGTTCCTCCCCAGGCGCAGGATCCTACACTTACCCTGACTGAAATTCATGAGGTTCCTCTTCACCCAGCTCTCAGCCTGTCCAGGTTAGTGCACTCCAGTAGCTGGAAACTGAAGCAAAACCAACTGAGACTGGGGTGGGTGAGTTGGTTGGTTGGTTGGTTGGTTTCTTTGTTTGTTTGTTTTTACACAGTGATTGAGTCACTGGAATAGTTCAACAAGGGCTCTGAATTTCCCAAGGCTGGAATTTTTAAATTAAATTGGATGCTTTGTCCAAGTCCAGCCACATTTATTGGATCTGTAGGAGGAAGTAGCTGCAGCTTTTGTCAGACTTGCTGATCAAAGTGGCTTCTTTTGGCATTAAAAATCGAAGCTGCAGGTTGCTGGGGAGGATTTAGTTCGTTAGTATGGTGTTTTCTTTTTATATGGATTTCTTTAAAAGGCTGCTTTTTGATTCAGAATTTTACTCATCCTCAGATACTATCCCCCCGGGATCATGTGACCCAAATTGTACAAAACAAGCACAGATTGCCAAAATCCTACAAATGTCATGAAAGGAAAAAAAGGGAAAAAAAACAGACAAAAAAACCCAAAACCCAAACCACCCAACCAAGACAAAACAACCACAAAAACTAACAATAAAAAAAACAAACCCACCCCACAAACAAAAATACAAACAAACAAAAAACCAAAACAAAACACCAACTAAAAAACTCCTGAATTGACAGGAGAAAATGACAAGAATTGTGAGGGGTTTTTTTCCCTATATAATACTCTTGATTCCTCCCACCCTGGTCAAAATTTATCACAGACATGATCTAGACACATTCTACCCCCGTTCAGCCTGTGAAACTAAAACATAATCTTCATCAGATGGGATAACTTTTAATTGGATGCTTATGAGCCCACATTCCCATGAGATGAACTTGGAGCAGAATGACTTTCACACATTTCCATCATAGCAGCATGTTCAGAGTCCGGGGGTTTTGCCTTCCTACGTCATGTCTGGCAATCAGTCAGGACCAAGGAGGGTGTCTTGTGCTTTTGTGAGTGTGTAAATCAGCTTTTGTTTGGAGATTAAACAGAGAAATATTCTGTGGGTTGCTGAATTGAAAAACTCAGGAGAATGCTGCTAAAAGGAGTGTCAGACTGGATAGAGGTTGATAGCTTGTGGCCGAGGAGCAGAAAGGATTTGTGCTCCTCTAAAGCAAATCTCTTTGTGGACCAGAGAGTCTCAATGAGATTCAGTTTCTCTGTAATATCTGCTGATGTTCCTTGGGCACATCTCTTGGGTGCAGAACTTCACCTCTCAGGTGCTCTTGGATTCAGTACATCATCTCTTGAGTGCCCTCGGATGCAGAAAGTCAGTTCTTGGGTGCAGAACTTCATCTTTTGGGTGCAGAACTTCACCATTTGGGTGCAGAGCATCTCTTTGGTACAGAAAACCGTTTTATTGGTGCTGAGCATCATCTCTTGAGTGCAGAACATCACCTCTCCGAGAGCTTCACTAAATCTTTGTCACCGTCAACATGCAGTACAACATGACTGCTTGTTTTGCCCGTCTAGATCACGCGCTGTTACCTGTTTTGATTTCCCAGACAGCATGCATGAACTTTGGCCAGTGGAGGCAACTCCTTAACATGTGTAATTATTGCCTAAATATAGAAAATTGTTCACTAGGAAAATAACAAGCATATGTTCCTGATTCAAAACTTCTTCTAATTTGTCAAATTACAGCACTGCTGCTCACCAAAGCTCCGTTTTGGCTTACACAGAAGACCTCTTCATCGTGAGCTCTCGTTGCAAATGAGCAGATTGCAGCAACGATTCCAGCAGCCCATATGCAGGGATGGAGCTAGTGGAGCTAGAAATTTAATAAAAGCATCAAGTGGTTTGTGTTGGAAGGGACTTTTAAAGGTCATCTAGTCCAACCCTCCTGCCTGCAATCACCAGGGTCATCTTTAGCTCAGAGCCCCAAACAACCTCACCTATAATGGTTCCAGGGATGAGGCTTCTGCAGCCTCTCTGGGCAGACTGAGACTGAGGGTCTCACCACCCTCAGTGTCAAGTATTTCTTCCTTCTGAATCTCCCAGTATTTCTTCCAGTCTGAATCCCCCTTTATGAGTACCCTTTGGTAATCATCACCCTGTCCAGAGATTCAGTGGTTCACAGAATGGTTTGGGTTAGAAGAGACCTTGAAGACCATCTAGTCCCATGGGCAAGGATACATCCTACTAGACTCAGCTGCTGAAGGCCTCATCCAGCTTGACCTTGAATACCTCCAGAGTAGGGGCATCCACAACCACCCTGGGCAGCCTGTCCCAGAGTCTCACCGCCCTCACTGGAAAGAATTTCTTCCTAAAATTAATCTTTATCTTCCTAAATTCAGTGTAGAAGTGTTCTGCACAGGAACCACAAGGTGGAACTGCTCAGTGAAAATACCTAAGAGTTCCAATTTTCCTGATTAATTGCAGCTCCAAATACCATGAGCATGGAAAAGCTGGGGATTTTTTTAATAAATAAACCTTCCTTATTTAATATTTGATTAACAATGTAAGTGCTTAGAAGCATCATCCTCGTGGTTCTCCTGGAGTAGTTCTGGGTGGCTTCTCACTTGTCCATCTGTTCAATTTAAATTAGAGATTCTTCAGCAAAGAGACATGTGCCACAAGAGAGGTGTCAGGAGCACATGCAATGAAGGCAAAGCTCCCAAGCTGCTGAGTCCCACAGAAAAAGGCTTGGCTGCATTGTGGAGGGGACCTGAAGGATGCACAGTCCCTGGCTGGTTGGGGCACATCACGCTGAGAAGGAAATGGCAGATATGTGCTGGAGAGAAACTAAGGAAACTGGAAGTGTTTAGTCTGGATTAAAAGAGTGTGAGGGAGAGACCTTCCGGCACTCTACAACTCCCTGACAGGAGGTTGGAGTGAGGCAAGTGTTGATCTATCAACGAACAAGGGAAAAGAGAAGAGTAAATGACCTCAAGTTGCACCAGGGAAGGCTTAGGTTGGACATGAGGAACAATCTCTTCTCCCAGAGGACTGTCAAGCCTTGGACCAGGCTGCCCAGGGCAATGGTTGAGTCTGCAGCCGTGGAGGGCTTTTGAAGATGTGATGCTAAGACACATGGTCTAGTGGTGACCTGGCAGTGCTTGGTTACTGTTTGGACTTGATGAAAAGGTCTTTTCCAATCAAAACAATACCTGTGGTTCTATGTAAGGAGCAGGGGTCATTGCAGACTTGGTTAATGGAGGTGTAGCTGCTAAAGACTTGGAAACTGGCATTCTGATAGATTCCTACGGACTTAATTGACCCAAAACAAAGAATTGCAGAACTGGGAATGCTGTGAGAACTGTTTCTTCTCTTCTTCTGATTTCCAGTACTTAAGGAGAACATCCAGCTATGAAATTTGTCATTTCTTCTCACATTTTTCTACCACCATTCCTCACCACA
The DNA here is from genome assembly GCA_013399775.1 of Semnornis frantzii. Lineage (NCBI taxonomy): Eukaryota > Metazoa > Chordata > Aves > Piciformes > Ramphastidae > Semnornis > Semnornis frantzii. Next base: position 5,365 of record VWYK01106375.1, on the reverse strand, counting down.
GCCTATTCAAGCAAGAAATGCAGAGATGAGGGAAAAAAAACCCCAAATCAAAACAAACAAAAACCCAACAAAAATGGAGTAAGAACTTGTCAGTTTTTTATTCTAATCATCCGCAAGAATGACGGAAGCTGTGTAAGGAGGTTTTGGATCCCCCTTCCAGAGCAGGATGTAGACGTTGAGAGCTGTGAGCTGTTCCGAAGTGGTTTTGTTCTGTTGCATTTGCAAGCTGGATTTGTGAGAACACATCGATGGGAATGCTCCCAGTGCAGCAGCCACAGATCAGAGAAGGCAGTGGGAGAGGAAAATAGAACAACCACAACTGGTTTCCAAAGATGACTAATCCTGCAGCTCTGGAGTTACCTCCAGGACTGTGATTTACATTTGGCTTTTCTTCTAAATACTGGAAAAGTTTTCTGGGGTGTCAGCCTAGATGAAAACTGGTTCAATACGTGCACTCTTAAGGAAGAAGATTTGAAAGGCTGATGCCTAATGCACTTAGAGAATCACAGAATCATTTTAGTTGGAAGAGACCTCTCATGTCATCAGGTCCAACCCTTAACCCTGCACTGCCAGACTGCCACTAAACCATGTCCCTCAGCACCACATCTACAAAGCTTTGAAATCCCCCCAGACATGGGGACTCCAGCACTGCTTTGGGCAGCTTCTTCCAGGGCTTGACACCCCTTTTGGTGAAGAAATTTTCCTTATGTCCAACCTAGTGCAACTTGAGGCTGTTTCTTCCTGTCCTATTGCTTGTTACATGGGAGAAGAGACTAAACTCTGCTTTGCTAAAATCTGCTGGTTACTTTGAATACTTCTAGGTTCATAACATGCAGTATCACATCTCACCTGTCTTCCTTTTTAGTTATCAAATCATTTATGGAAGAGGAACATCCAGTTTTGTGGGTATGATAACAAGATACCTCTACAGGAAGTAACCCATCAGAAATAGTGTGATAGGATTTGTGACTTGGTGAAAATTGAATTCTCGCATTTTGTAAACTTGCATAGATAGAAGGCTGCTAAGCTGGACTGCACTTCTACTGAGAAGTGAGCCTCAGAGGAACCTTAACTCTACTGAAGATCAACTTCAGCCCTACTGACACTTAGACACCACTGAAGTTTCTTCTCATGTGTTCAATAGTTTATGGTCCTACGAAGAGCTGTGCTTCCTCTGGACTCTGCCTTGATTGCTCCTCAGTTTCGCAGAAGAGTTTAGAGATAATTCAGTGTAGATATTTTGCCTTTCTCCACCGTGCAACACAGATCCTTGCTTTCAGCTTGGTGTTCACCTAGCAGAAATTAAAAACCAATGATGATAAAAGCCCCAAATGTAGATAAATAAATTAATTCCTTGCATTTTGTTGTTCATTGCAACTGTGCTGAATGTCCAGCTGCGCTCAGGGTGATTTCAGGGAGTCCCCAAATGGCTGAGATTGAAAGTCGTCTCTGGAGACTGTCATGTCCAAGGCAGGGTCACCTCAAGTCAATTGCCCTAGGTTATGTCCAAATGATCTTTATTATCTCTGAGGATGGTGACTTCACAAACTCTCTGGGTAACTTGTTTTTCTTATATTTAGATGCAATTTCCTGTGTTTCAATTTGTGCCTGTTTCCTGTTGTCCTTTCTCTGGGCACCACCGAGTCTGGCTTCATCATCTTTACATCTTCCCAGCAGATATTTCGAGGCACTGAGATCCCCTTGAGCCTTTTCTTCCTCAGGCGAATCAGTCCTAGGTCTCTCATCTTCTGTTTGCGTGTCAGACGCTCCAATCACTTAATCCTCTTCGTGGCTTTTCGGTGGACTCGCTCCAGTGTGTGCATGTCTCTACCCCTGGAGAGCCCAAGGCTCCAGATAAGGCCTCCTCAGTGCTGAGCAGAGAGGAGAGGTCACTTCCTTTGGTGGGCCTAATGGAGCCCATGGTGCTGTGGCTTCCTTTGCTCTGAAGATCTGTTGCTGGTTTATGTTCAACATGGTGTTCATGGTCCTTTTCTCCAAAGCTGCTTTCTAACTGGTGCAGGATCTGAGAGTTCCCTTCAGTCTGATAGCTCAATTGTTGAGCTTCATGAGGTTCCTGTTGACCTGTTTGTCCAGCCTGAGTCTCTCTCAAAATGTCAACACAACCATATGGTACATCAGCCTCTGCTCCTAGTTGTGTATCACCTGCAAACTTGCCAAGGGTGCAGCGAGCCACACCAGCTGGGCCGTTAATGAAGGTGTTAAAGAGCATGGGCCCTAGAATCAACACATGGGGTCCCCCACTTGTGGCTGTCTTCTAGCTGGACTTTGCTCTGCTGTCTGTAGCTCCTTGGGCCCACCTGTCCAGACAGTTTCCAGTCCACCTCCTTGCCCACTTATCTAGCCTGAACTCATTGGTTTCTCACAACTTGAGGTGGTGGAGTGTGTCTAGAGCAGGAGACCAAAGCTGGTAAAGAGTCTAAAGCTCAAGTCTAGTGCAGAGCAGCTAAGGAAGCTGGGTTTGTTTGATATGGAGAAAACAAACCTGAAAGGAGACCTACTAGCTCGCTACAACTCTCTGAAGGGAAGTTTGAGACAGGTGGGGGTTGGTCTCTTCTCCCAGGGAATAAGGGATAGGACAAGAGGAAACAGCCTTAGGTTGCACCAGGGGAAGTTTAGGATGGGCATAAGGAAAATTTCTTCATGGAAAGGGTTGGCAAGGCCTGGAAGAGGCTGCCCAGGGCAGTGGTGGAGACACCATCCCTAGAGGTGTTCAAAAGCCATGTAGACGTGGTGCTGAGGGACATGAATTAGCACCAGCCTTGGTAGTGTTAGGTTAACAGTGGGACTCAAAGATGTTAAAGGTCTCTTCCAACCAAAACAGTTCTATAATCAGCTTGGCTTAGTTTGAAACTCCTATGATTATCTTGACTGTACTTTTGAGAGCTTTTCTACTGATCATGCTTACGTTTGATTTAGTATCTGGAGTAGTTTTTTTCATTAGGTTAACACAGATTGTGCCGTCTTGGTTGTGAAAAATCATCTTTGGAAGCCTTTGGCTGTCACCTGGATAGACTGAAATTCAGGAAGGTATTTATTGTGGCTAGAAAGCCATGTTGTGACTCTCCTGCATACGCCAGTGAATATGGGTTGGGTTTGGTACCTTGCTCTTCAGCTGTGTCATTTCCCCCAGGGTGGAGGGGAATCAGACGGTTTGCTGGTGATACAGAGCTGGGAGCAGTGGCCGACACCCTCTAAGGCTGTGCTACCATTCAACCAGATCTGGACAGGCTGAGAGCCAAGTGGGGAGGAACCTCATGAAGTTCAACCAGGGCAAGTGTAGGCTCCTGCAGCTGGGAAGGAATAACCTCCTGCACGAGTACAGGTTAAGGGTGACCTGAAGGAAAGCAGCTCTGTTGAGAAGGACCTGGGAGTGCTGGTTGATAACAAGTTACCCATGAGACAGCAATGTGCCCTGGTGGCCAAGAAGGCCAATAGTATACTTAGGTGCATTAAGAAGTATGTGGCCAGCAGGTCAGGGGGGGTTCTTCCTCTCTACTCTGCCCTGGTGAGACCACACCTGGAATACTGTGTGCAGTTTTGGGCTCCCCAGTTCAAGAGTGATAGGCATCTTCTGGAGAGAGTTCAATGGAGAGCTACAAAGATGATTGAGGGATTTGAACATCCCTGATATGAAGAAAGGCTGAGAGCCCAGGGACTGTTTAGTCTGGAGAAGAGAAGGCTGGGAGGGGATCCGATCAGTGTCTATAAATATCTGAAAGAGTGGGTGTCAGGAGGTTGGAGCCAGGCTCTTTTCAGTGATGCCCTGTGATAGGGCAAGGGGCCATGGACATAAAATCAATCACAAGGAAGTTCCACCTCAGCATGAGAAAAATTTATTTACTGTGAGGGTGCTGCTTCCTGGAGCAGGCTGGCCAGAGACATTGTGGAATCTCCTCCTCTGGAGAGCTTCCAAATCCACCTGGGTGTGTTCCTGTGTGACCTGCCCTAGGTGACCCTGTTTTGGCTAGGGGCTGGACTCAATGATCTCTGGAGGTCCCTTCCAACCCATTTCATTCTGTGATTCTGTGAATCAGCATCCCAATCCATGAAGGTTTTTCTTGCTTTTTGTACAATATGGAGTAGAAAACTGTTGATCTTCATCAACTCCTGGAGCTCTTTTCTGTGGGAAGAAGAGAGAATGACCTGGAACATCACAGAAATTTACTTTTCAAGAAGTACATTTGAGGGAGGGTATTTATGTAATTTTTTTGAGGAATTTGGAAGGATTTTTTTTAATTGATAGAGGCTGAAAGGGTTGCACGGGGGAATAAGATGTATAAAACTGAGTGGGAGTTAAAGCAGAAAAACTCAACCTCTTTTCCTCTGTGGGAATGAGGTTAATTTCCAAATAAATGGAAGACAATGTAAATTGAATTACTGTGCAACTTGAGGGACTGGGACTTAAAATAAGAGTATATCATGTTGGATTTTTTTAAGATGGAAAAATATTGCACAACTGCAAGTTCACTGAAGCAAATAATTAAATCAGATCTGTGTCAGTTTTCCCACCAATGCTTAGACTTGGAGTGTATTTGTCTGAAGGCAATAGAATAACCTCTCTAATTCAGGAGTGAAGGTAATTTGGGATGATGGAGCATGTGGGAAATAATGATCTTTTTCCTGATGAAAAAAGAAAAAGCAGTGAACAATAACTTTGAGGTGTTACCTAAAATAAAATTTGCTTTCCCTTACATAAGGGCTCTTCATGTTTCTGCATCTTAGCCGTAATGTCTCTTAACACCTTTTTAACTCAAGAACAGAATGAAAGCCTCCTGACAGGTGGACTGTCGTGACAAACAAAGAAGTGATTACAGTTTAGCTCTGTCTAAGTTGGGTTGTGAAACATGGGTAAGATGGGCTTTCTGCTAATCATGGAAAGTATTTTTGTAGATGATGAAGGGCGGTCAAAGATGAGGCTCCTTTGGGATTCTGGCAAGCGTCTTCCTGCTCTGAGCTTGTAGAGGTTTGGGTTGCATATATTTATTGTTTGAGAGAGCAGCACTCCTGATGGAGATGAAAACTGGGCAAATTCAAAACTCCAAACATTTTTCCTTCCTTAAAGGCTTCCAGATAATCTATTCCAAAACTGTCATCTTCTTGCAGTGATGAACAGTCAAACAATCTGTAATGTATTTCTCAAAAGATTCTGTAGAATCCTTGAGACCCTTAAAATTATTGAGTCCAACCATTAACCCAGCACTGCCAGGTCACCACTAAACCATGTCACTCAGCACCACAACTACATAGCTTTGAAAGCCCTCCCGGATTAGGGACTCCACCACTGCCCTGGGCAGCCCGGTACAGGCTATGACAACCCTCAAAGGAAAGAAACTGTTCCTCATGT
>VWYK01106374.1:0-20663 GCA_013399775.1 Semnornis frantzii | reverse complement strand
GTGTGTGTGTGTGTGTATGTGTGCAGAAAACAAGCACCAGAGTTTTGTGGTTTAGTTTGGGTGGGGGTAAGGTTTTGGCAGAATTCTTATGTATCCTGTATCTGTATTAGGTGTTAAGGATTCATGTATTCTGTATTTTCCTGTACATCTTTAAACACAAATGTTCTGCATTCCTCTCCAATTCAGTCAGAGCAACTTTATTTTACTTCCTTTGGGGGTAAAATAATTTATTTCTGTCACTCTTAAAACTTAGACAGTTCATTGTAAACATTGATCAGATCCCTTCTCAGCCTTCTCTTCTCCAGTCTAAGCAGCCCCAGGTCTCTCAGCCTTTCCTCATCAGACAGATGTTCCAGTCCCTTAATCTTCCCTGTAGCGCTTCCTTGGACTCTCACCAGTAATTCCCTGTCCCTCTTGAACTGGGGAGCCCAAAACTGGACACAGTACTCCAGATGAGGCCTCATTAGGGCAGAGTAGAGGGGCAGGATAACCTCCGTTGTCTTAATACACCTCATGATACCATTTGCCTTCTTGGCCACAGTGGCACACTGCTTTCTCATGGTCAGCTTACTGTCCACCAGGACTCCAAGGTCCTTTTCCATGGAGTTACTTCCCAGGAAATCAACCCCTGGCCTGTACTGGTGCAGGGGCTTATTCTTGCCCAAGTGCAGGACTCCACCCTTGTGCGTGTTGAATCTCATTAAGTTTCTCCCCATCCAGCCCTCCAGTATGTCCAGATCTCACTGAATGGTAGCACAGCCTTCTGGTGTGTCATGTAACTGTTTTGTCACACCACATGTAGGTAAATCTGCCTTTTTGAGCTTGAACCAATTTGTGAGATTGATATTTGCCCAGTAAGACCCCGTCATGAATGTGGCACAAGTAAGATTAAGTGCTCAGGTGTTATGAAGAGACCTTATTTGAGATTGTCTGGCTAAAGAGTTTTGAAGGCACGTTAACCTCTGGAGCTCAAGAGGCAGTAAGAAATGTTATAAAATTAGGCTTTTTGGCGTGTTTTGGAATGTTAGTGCACTGTGCTGGTTCAGGTGCTGCTGGTCTTCTGCTGTACAGAAGATGATATGGGGGAAACGATCAGGATGAGGGTGGACATTGCTGGATGACAAGTCAGCGTCCTCAGCTGGCTGAGGAACAAGTTGTAGCTGGGTTGAAAGTACTGAAGTCAATACCTTGAGTTGCACCTTAGAGTAAGTAGCAAGTTATTATTATTCCTGTTCTGCTGTAGGAAGAGGTAAAGGGGATACCCCAACAAGGCGCAAGAGTTGAGCAGGACTTTTTCTGCAGTTTTAATCTGGGATTTTCAAAACAAGGAGTCAGTAATGGCTACAGCCCATGAAATTTGTCAATAATGGGATCAGATACCCTTGAGGTATTAAAATGAACAAATTAAGCCACAATGACTGTTTATTGAATGCAGAGGGACTGAATTAATCTGTTAAGTGGGAAGATTGTTTTCAGGCAGAAGAGGATGAACTGAGTCACAGCTTTTGGGCTGGCTGGAGCTGATGCATTTTGGATCATATTCCATTATGGTTTATTATGGAAGAACATAAAAGCTGTTATTTCAGCCAGCTTTTTTGTTAGCAGTTTCAGTGTTCTAAAATTGGTATTTCCTGTTGCATAGTTGAACAAGATTCCACACGTGCTTGTAATTTAAATGTTAGGGCCTGTATAACATGTGGAACTGGAGATCAATGGCATCTTGTATCCTTTTCCATGCGTTACATTTACAGTGGTCCCACAGGAACCTCTGTCCTGAAACCTGTGTTTACTACAGTTTTTGAGGAGGAACATCCCAACATCCCAATTCTTAAGAAGGAGTTTGGAGCACTTTTTAAAACAAAAAAGAACTTGAGAGACAAAGTTACTTTATAGTGTTGTGCAGATGTAAAAGCATCAGAGGACAAACTATGTAAAGAACAATCCAGATGAATCATAGAATGGTTTGTGTTGAAAGTGACCTCTAAAGATCATCTAGTTCAACCTCCCCTGCAGTTAGAAGGGACATCCTCAGGTAGATCAGAGCCCTGTCAAGCCTCACTTTGCATATCTCCAGGGACGTGGCTTCAACTACCTCCCTGGGCAACTTGTTCCAGAGTTCTACCACCGTCATAGCAAAAACTTTGTTCCTAACATCCACTCTAAATCTGCTCTTCTCCAGTTTGAAGCCACTGCTCCTTGTCCTGTCACTGCAGGCCTTTGTAAACCGTCTCTCTCCAGCCTTCTTATAGGCCCTCTTCAGGTACTGGAAGACTGCTATTAGTTCTCCCTGGAACTTTCTCTTCTCCAGGCTGAATAACCCCAGCTCCCTCACTCTGTCTTTGTAGCAAAGGTGCTCCAACCCCCTGACCATTTTCATGGCCCTCCTCTGGACTGGCTCCGTCAGGTCCATGTTCTTCCTGCTCTGAGGACTCCAGAGGATGGTGCTGCCTGAAACACATGAGCATCTGTGTTTCCTTTTATTAGCCTGACATTAGAGAAACAGCTTTTAAAGGACCATTTGGATTTTTTCCTCCATTATAGCAGTCAGCTTTGGGAATCAGTGAGCAATAGCAGGAGGACCGCTATCTAGATCAACCTATAGTAGTAAAAATATTTCTTTCTTGCATGTGTGTTTTTATTAACATCAATGTCTTTTTCTTTCTTTCTTTTTTCTTTGTCAGAACATGTATTTGGAACAGTAAAGAAAGGTGAAAGCTACAGCATCTGATACGTACATTGAGGATATTTAACTGCAGGTGAGAGCTCCCTGTGCAGAAGTAATTTTCTTGAAAGACATTTACTGACAATTTAAGTAGTTGGTAGGTGAATTTCAAATCTCTTTTTTGTTTGTTTTGGAATGGGAAAAAAGCCTGCCAAATAGGCTGTAACATCACATTTTAAAAAGTGAGCAGTAACAGACGTTGAGGAAAACTAAATTAAACATCTGGAAGTAATAAAGGATGCTGAAAAACTTCATTTTTAACAAGAAAGGGAGATGGGCTGCAGAATGTATTTTTTACTGTAAACATCATTTATATTTTACTTACATTCCCGCTTTGTTTTCTTTTTCAATGTCATGTCTCAGTGTTTGGCAATCTGCCCCTTCAGTGTGGCTGTGGTCATGCAAATGTTCAGCAAGGCCAAGTGCCAAGTCCTCCACCTGGCTCACCACAACCCTATGCTAAGCTACGGACTTGGGGATGTGTGGTTGGAAAGCTTCAACTTGGAGAGGGATCTGGGGATATTGGTTGACAGTCAACTGAATGTGAGTCAGCAGTGCTCAGGTGGCCAAGAAAGTCAATGGCATCCCAGCTTGGATTAAGAACACTGTGGCCAGCAGGCACAGGGCTGTGTCCTGTCCTCAGGACTGGTGAGGCCACGCTGCAAGTATTGTGTTCAGTTCTGGGCCCCTCACTACAGGAAGGACATTGAGATCCTGGAGCGTGTCCAGAGAAGGGCAGTGAGGCTGGCGAAGGACCTGGAGCACATGGCCTGTGAGGAGCAGCTGAGGGACCTGGGGTTGTCCAGTCTGGAGAAGAGGACACTGAGGGGCGACCCGATTGCTCTCTACAGCTGCCTGAAGGGTGATTAGAGTGAGGAAGGGGCAGCTTCTTCTACTTGGTGTCAAGCAACAAGACCACAGGAAATGGTTTCAGGCTGTGCCAGGGGAGGGTTGGGCTGGGTATTAGGAACTATTTGTTCCCATTGGAATGGCCTGCCAAGGGAAGTTGTGGAGTCACCATTCCTGGGCGTGTGGACTTGGTGTTTAGAGCTATGGTTTAGTGTTGACCCTTGAGTGCTGGGTTGAGGATTGGACTAGATGGTCTTTGAGACCTCTTCCAACCGGATGTATTCTGTGGTTCTGTGAATAGCTCTGCCTCCTCAGGCCGCTCAGCTCACCACTGTTTCCACTGAGCTTTGCATCCTCAGGCTGCTCAACTCACCACTGTTTCCACTGAGCTTTGCATCCTACCCTGACACCATCCCTGCAGCCCCTCCAGACAAAAAAGCTTTGTCTCCCCTCCTTCAGTGTGGTATTTTGGGTCACATATCTCTTGTAAAAGCCAAAAGATTTTTTTAATGGCTCTGAGTGAACATCGCATAAGCTGCTGTTAACAAACAAGGCTTCTGAAGATGAAGCAGGGTCTGAAAACTCAGAGATTTCCTACTCTAGAAATAATCAATTTATACTGCTGAAGGAGCAATGCCAACATCTGCAGGGAGAGGAGGAGAAGGGTGTGGGTCAGGAGGAGAAAGTGATGACCCAGTCAGAGACCAAATAGATGGGATTTTTCCTTTCTGCTGCCACTCTTTCTTTTGATGAAGTGATTGTGTGGGTGAAGGATACACTGGTAGTTGTGTGTGTCTGAACTATGATAGTCATTTGTAAGTTGTTTGCTCCTTTTCTCTCTCTAAGTGCAGAGGAGAGTGCTTATCAAATAACTAGCATAGTGCAAATAGTTGTACTGAACAAAAAAGTCAAGACTTCAGAGTCCTACTCCATTGTGTCCAACTCTGGAGCCTTCAACACAAGAAAGAAATGGATTTGTTGGAGAGGGTCCAGAGGGGAGAGACAGAGATGATCAGAGGGCTTTAGCACTTCTTCTAGAAGGACAGACTGGGCATACTGGGTGTGTAGAGGCTGGAGAATGGAAGGCTCTGGGGAGACCTTATAGCAGCCTCCCAGTACCTGAAGGGGGGCTACAAGAAAGCCACTGGGAGACTTTTAAAAGGGTCTGTGGTGATAGGACAAGGTGCGATAATTTTAAACTAGAACAGGGTAGATTTGGATTGGACATGAGGAGGAAATTCTTCACCCTGAGAGTGGTGAGACACTGAAACGGGTTGCCCAGAGAAGTTGTGGATATCTCACCCATGGGAGTGGTTTAGAGCAGGCTGGATCAGGCTTTGAGCAGCCTGGTCTAGCAGGAAATGTCCCTGCCCATGGCAGTGGAGTTGAAACTAGATGATCTTTAAGGTCGCTTCCAACTCAAGCCATTCTATGATGATTTTATGATTATTGTCAGTACTTACAGGCATGCAATATCATGGAAGGGGATCCAGCAAAGAGTGGTCACAAGTTTCTCAAGGAGAATGCTGTAGGAGATGGTGTCAAAGGCTTTACTAAAGTTCAGGTAGACAATGTCCACAGCCTTTCCCTCACCCACCAGGCAGGTCAGCTGGTCATAGAAGGAGGTCAGGTTGGTGAAGCAGTACCTGCCCTTCATAAACCAATGATGGCTGGGCCTGATGCCACTTGTAATGACTTGTAGCCTGAAGATTTCACTTGGCTGAACTTTGCCACTTCTAGAAATGAAGTGTTCTCAGAGCGGCTGTTTTTAGTTCTGTGATTATAGGCTGTAGTGCTGTGTTGTTCATGAATGGCCTCACTGTGTCTGTCTGACTGTGCCCTGAGGGGAGTAGCTTTACATCATTGGTGCCCAACCTTAATTAACAGGAGTAACATTTGTGCAGGTGGCTTTATCTCTATGAACGCTGCCTTCTGTGTGCTTTCAGGCAAATGGGAATAAGTTCTGACATAGCAAGAATAACTTCTTATCACATGAATGATGTTTCTGTGTGCCCTGTGGTGCTTCATTGTACTTGATTCCTCCTCAGTCATTAGCAATCTATTGTTTGCTTCTTTATCAGCCAAGACCAGTTGGGAGGAAGAACTTTGGAGGCTACATACCCTACATAGGGATTTACATTTCTGTTTGTGAAGGAAACCTACAGGAAAGATGGAGGGGAGCTTTTTATATGGCCTTGTGGTGATAGAACAAAGGGAAATAATTTTAAACAAGTGCAGATCTGGACTGGAAGCTCTTTGCTATAAGCGTAGTGAGGTACTGGAACAGGTTGCTGAGGAACTCCTGAAAGAGTTGAAGACTAGGCTGGGTAAGAGTTTGAGCACCCTGGTCTAGTAAGATGTGCCCCTGCCTATGGCAGGGACTTTGAAACTAGATAATATTCAAAGTTCCTTCCAACTGAAGCCATTCTGTGGTCATGTAATTTAGAACCATGAAGGAAAGACAGTTCTTTACTGGTTGCAGTCCTGCTCTGAGGACATTTAGCCAAGCTCTTTAACAAAGATGCTTTGTTTGCTGAAGTGCCATTTATTAATTGGCTTAAAGACCTGTCCTTTTTCCAGGCTGCCAGCCAATTCAAAGCTTAGCAGGTGTATGCATTGTGACTTGGCTTTGTCTTCCTCTAATGTTTTATCTCCAGCATATGCTTGTAGTCTACCTTTCCACAAGAATGTATTGCTTATCCTTAGGGCTAAGTTGTTTACACTTTTCCACACCATCCCCTCCCTCCCCCATCTCCTGCCAGTCTCTAAAAGCTGTGAAGCAATTCCTGTTCAGATCTGGAAAGCATCTAGGATGAGTCTGGAAGGGTCTGGGGAAAAGGTCTTGTGAGGAGTGACTGAGGGAGCTGGGATTCCTGGTCTGAAGAAAATGAGGCTGAGAGGAGACCTTCTTGCTCTCTACAACTGCCTGAAAGGAGGTTGAAGCAAGGTGGGTGTTGGTCTGTTTTCCTTAGTATCAAGTGATAGGATGAGAGGAAATGGCCTCAAGTTGCACCAGGAAAGATTTAGGTTGGATATTAGAAGAAACTTCTTGGCTGAAAAGGTTCTCAAAGACTGGAACAGGCTCCTCAGGGAGGTGGTTGAATCCTCATCCCTGGAGTTGTTTAAAAAAGGCAGAGGTGTGGTGCTGAGTGACATAGTTTAGCACCACACTTGGTAGTGTTAGAGAATGGTTGGATTCAATGATATTAAAGGTCTTTTCCAAGCAAAATGATTCTATAATTCTGTAATCTCTCACATCCTCCTACTTTTGATTTGGAAACAGCTGCAATATTCTTAGTAAAATGCTTTTTTGCTTAATGGGGAGAAGGAAGGGAAAACTCACCTGGAGATGACACTGGAAAATCTGTCCCCATTCCAAGCCACGTGTAAGATGTACAGCAGTGTGCCTCAAGTGGTCCTGTACCACTGTGGGGCTTTCTTCTCTCTCTGATCTACAGGCTGCATACATCAGATGCTCTAGCCAGCCCATAAAGCTTTTCCTATGATTCCCCCCAGCCCAAGAGAGCAACAGGGATTCATGCTCAGTTTATCTCTTTCTGCACAGCTATCTCAGATCATAGAATTAACCAGGTTGTAAGTGACTTCTAAAAATCATCTAGTCCAACCCCTCTACAGTGAGCAGGGACATCCTCAAGTAGATGCAGAGCCCTGTCAAGCCTCACCTTGAATGTCTCCAGGGATGGAACCTCAACTACCTACCTTAGCAACCTGTTCCAGTCCTCAACCACCCTAATGGTAAAAAACTTGTTCCTAACATCTACTCTTCTCTAGTTTCAAACCATTGCCCCTCATCCTATCACTACAGGCCTTTGAAACACGTTCTCTCCCTCCTTCATGTAGGCACCCCCTTCAGGTATTGGAAGGTTGTTATTAGGTCTCCCTGGAGCCTTCTTTTCTCCAGGATCAACAGCCCTAGCTCCCTCAGCCTGTCTTTGTAGCAGAGGTGCTCCAGTCCCCTGGTCATTTTCGTGCCCCTCCTCTAGACTGCTCCACCAGGTCGATGTCCTTGTCATGTTGAGGACTCCAGAGCTGGATGCAGTACTCCAGGTGAGGTCTTAGTAGAGCAGTGTAGAGGGGCAGAATCACCTCTCTGGATCTGCTGTCCACGCTTCTTTTGATGCAACCCAGGATGCCATTGACCTTCTGGGATCCAAGCACATGCTGTCTGCTCATGTCCAGCTTCTTGTCCACCAGCACCTCATAAGTCTATTTCCTCAGGGCTGCTTTCTTCATGTCAAACCAAACGTATGCTGTGTTCTTGACTTGCATGAAAAGTTTGAGCTCTGTGTGGTTTGAATTTTTTAAGGGTCGGGTTTGTTTTATCTTTCAGGAGAACTTATCTCTGCTCATGTCTGTTGTCTCTTTGTAGATGGTTTGCGGGCAATAGGTGTGCAAGTGCCCCAAGTTTCTCCTACAAGATGTGTTCCACAAATCCGGCAAATTGGGTCACCTTCGATGATGAGCCACCCTTCCAGTCATCTCAGAAATCAGCTGATAATCAGAGTGCTTGTAAAGCAAATGGCCTTAAACTCAATCTATCTGGTGTGCATGAATCTTCAAGTAGATCATCTTCTATAGGCAGCACTCCACTCTCATCTCCTATAGTTGACTTCTACTTAAGTCCTGGACCGCCCAGCAACTCACCACTTACCACACCTACCAGAGACTACCCAGGAAGTCCGTGCATCCCAAAGCCTGGGATTCACATCCTTTATCCTATCCCTGAATGGCCACCAAATGTTAATCCTCTTCCATCGCCTGGGATTTGCTCATCCTCAGGCTTGCAGAAACCAAGCAGCTTTTCTTTGAACACTTTGCCTGATGACCATCCACTTAAGACTTTGGTCTCCAAATCAAGTGATGAAGGAAGCCCTAATCCTCCAGGAATCTGTGAGGAGTCAGGAGAGTTGTCAGCAGCAGCAGAGCATTTCCCATACTTTCAGGATGACTGTGCTTTTTCCAGTCCTTTTTGGAAGGAAGGCTGCTTGCTCAGTACACCACCAGCTAATGGTAGCACACACAGGAAGGACAAGGCTCCCGACAGGAGCGTCTCACATCCTAAAGACAAAGACACTTGCCACGATCAGAAAAGTCTCAACCAGGGCTCCTTCAGCTATGTCTGTGAGAGGCTTGAACACCTGCAAACTGACAGCTGCAAGGCATCAGGAAGCCCACCCATGTCCAGCACTCACGCGTGGCACAAGCTCTCGCCCACCGTCCCACGCAGCCTCTTCAGGAGTCAGAAGGCGGATGGGTGGCCATTCATGCTGAGGATTCCTGAGAAGAAGAACATGATGTCATCTCGACAGTGGGGCCCCATTTATCTCAGTGTCCTAGCTGGAGGTGTACTGCAGATGTATTATGAAAAGGGCCTGGAGAAACCTTTCAAGGAATTCCAGCTGCAGCCGCACTGTAAGCTGTCGGAACCCAAATTAGAGAGCTATAATGTCTTGGGAAAAATCCATACCGTGAAGATTGAGTGCGTGTCTTACACAGAGAAGAGGAGGTATCATCCTAAAGTAGAGGTAATCCACGAGGCAGAGGTTGAGCAGATACTAAAGCTGGGCACCACGGATTATGATGACTTCACTGATTTCCTCATAACTGTCGAGGAAGAGCTTATGAAACTTCCTACTGTTTCTAGACAAAAGAGGAATTATGAAGAGCAAGAAATGACTCTGGAAATAGTGGATAACTTTTGGGGTAAAGTCACTAAGGCAGAAGGAAAACTTGTAGACAGTGCTGTCATCACACACATCTACTGCCTGTGTTTTGTGAATGGAAGTGCTGACTGCTTTCTAACCCTGAATGACCTGGAACTCCAGAAGAGAGACGAACGTTACTTCGAGAAGGAGGAAGAGAAGAAATGGATTGAGATTCTCGACTGCCATTTCCATAACTGTGTCAAAGTGCAGGAATTCGAGCAATCACGGATTATTAAGTTTACTCCCCCAGATGGGTGTAGGCTGGAACTGATGCGTTTCAGGACGCGGTATAATGGGCATGACCTGCCCTTTTCTGTGAAGGCCGCGGTGGTGGTTCAGGGGGCGTACGTTGAACTTCAGGCTTTTCTAAACATGTCTGCAACCGCTCCAGCCCCAACACGTTTACCCTCTGTGAAATACTGTGAAAACGTTATGATTCGCTTTCCCGTTCCCACACAGTGGATCAAAGCACTTTGGACCATGAACCTCCAAAGGCAGAAGTCCCTAAAAGCAAAAATGAACAGGAGAGCGTGCCTTGGTGCTTCACACGAGGTGGAATCTGATCCCGTAATACAAGTCTCGGTTGGAACAGCAAAATATGAGAGTGCCTACAGGGCTGTTGTGTGGAAGATAGACAGGCTGCCAGAGAAAAACTCAAGTAAATCCTTTGTGCTATAAAATGAGGGCCTTGGGGGCACCTCTACTCAGGTTTTATGCTTCTCTACCTCTATCAGCTTCCATAATTAGGGTTTTCATCTGGATGAAATGTCTTTCTGTGTCACTGTGTGTCACTCTCCCTCTCTCTGTCACTCTCTCTGTGTCTCTCTTTGTCTGTCTGTATCTATATATATCCATCCTGTCTTGCGTGCTGGCTCTATATAGATGTCTTGCACGCTCTCTCTATAGATCTCCCTCTCCCTCCCCCTCCCTAAATAAGTTGCCAGCCAAGTACACCACAGTTAATGGAAGAGGTGGCGTTGTGACTGTTAGGTCTTGGCTTTCTAGCACTGGTTAAGAACTGCTAGGTGTGATACATAGCTGTGAGGTACTGTGGCTAAACCAGCTGCAGGAACATGACTGTGCTTTTTTCAAAGGCGTTTTTATGGGTTGGTGCACTGTGATTGTACTTTTGTAGCAATAAGTGGACTGAGGAAAAGGTACCTCCCACTTTATTCCCATTTCTCTCCTATGGTGGTACCTCACTAAAAACTTGCAGCAATAAAACCAGTGAATTTATAGTCATAAGTGTGGAAGCTATTAATTTCCTACAGAACACTTACATTTACTCTAAGGGAGGAGAGCCCCAGTTTTTGGAGAAGGAAAATACAATTTTCAGTTGTGTTACCAGATTCAGTACCCCTCCATAGTACTGTTATGAGTTTAAGGAGTGGAATGTCTTAAACCATGGAGTTCAAAGTCCTCCAAGTGCCAGAGAGGTCCAGGGGTGGGCTGGAAGAGTCTAATCTTTTGTTATTTTGTTCTTATAATGCCTGCTTCTACTCTTTATAAATGAACAGCAGAAGCAGTTCAGCCTCCTCTTCTCTTCTCTCTGCTCCCTTCCCGCTTTGGGCTGCTGCCTCTGGTGGGGCAGGGGAGTGGGGCCAGTGCTGGGAAGTGTCATTTGGGCCTGGGTAGGGAGGTACTGGGGTGGGGGGCATTTGAGGCCTGGGGTTTTGGCCCAGTCGTGAGCGGGGAAAGGCTTTGGACAGTATTGGTCTAGTGAGATTGTAAGGCTGAATATGAATTAATGTGTTTTGTACATTTCTGCACTGGTTTATTTAGTTGTGAACAGTACTTCCATTTAAATGTCCAATTCTTTCCAACCCTCTATGGAGCCTTTTCTTTACTCTTTGGGGAGGAGTGAAGAGCATCTGGGCTGGATAAAGAGCATCTGCCTTGCTCCCTAAACCTATGACAAGTACTTCTCTGATGGGATAAAAGGTCTTGAGGCATACAGTGTTCTACTCCAGGTTCTGTAGAGTGAAGGCATTTGAATCTTTGCTTTATATATGACTGAGGGGCTTTAGCATCTGCCCTATGGACAGAGACTGTGAGCCCTGGGGCTGTTTAGTCTGGAGAAGACTGAGAGGAGTTAGGATCAGTGTCTACAAGTATCTGAAGGATGAGTGTCAAGTGGATGGGGCCAAACTCTTTTCAGTGTCTGCAGCAGTAAGACAAGGAGCAAAGACTACAAACTGGAACACAGAAGGTTGCACCTCAGCATGAGGAGAAACTTCTTTACAGTGGGGGCGACAGAGCCCTGGAACAGGCTGCCCAGAGAGGTTGTGGAGTCTCCTTTTCTGGAGACTTTCTAAACTTACTTGGATGCGTTCCTGTGTGAACTACCCTGGGGGATCCTGCCTCGGCAGGGGGGTTGGACTGGACGATCTCTGGAGATCCCTTCCAACTTCTGAGGTTCTGTGATTCTGTGATTTGCATTTGATTTGCTGTAGTGGTTTGGAAAAAAAGTGACTGATATTCCCCACCTCCAGAAATCATAAATTACAGCATTTTTAGAACTTCAGGGTGTTATCATCCTGGACAGGGGGTTCTGGATTGCTCTCTCACTTCCCAGGTCCCCAGCATGTGATTGTCTTTCACTTGTTTTGGGGATTTCTGGAAGGTATTTTCCCTTTCTCTTTCTTTCTGTTTGATATATACACTGATGTAATCTGATGCTTTTGTAGTGAAGGAGTAAATATTCTGTGTAAACCAACTAGAAAAAACTCCCTGCCCTCTTTTTTTTCCCCTCCTTGTCTTATCTCTTGGTGAGAGGGGAGGAAGGAGGACAGAGGGTGAAAAGGTGGGGAGCACTAAAACCATAACATTTGCTTGTGCCTATAATGTGTCTTTGAGGCTTTGGGAATCATCTAAGACATGGGCATCTCTGGAAGTATTTTGTCTAAAATATGTGTAAAATCTGTTCACTTAAGAAGCGTGCAGTATTAACAGATAGTCTTGCAGTATTTCAACTGCCAGACTAACTGCCTACAGGAAAAATTTTTTCTTGTTAAGTCCTGGTTTCAAGTACACTGATACTAAGCCGGCATATTCACTTCCAGATTCTGACAGGTGAGAGCTAACATTCAAAGCTTTTGAAGATTAAAAAAAAGAAAAGAGTAAAGGGGAAAAAAAACAAACAACAACTCCTGGGGATATTTTTTTCCCCTTGGCCTTACTAAAGTCAAAGCAGATAAATCAATAGCCTTTCTCTCATCCACCAGGCAAGATCAGATTGGCCAAACAGGACTTGCCCTTGATAAATCCCTATTGACTGGACTAAATCATCTGGTTGTCCTGTATGTGACACATGATGTCACTCAAGATGATCTGCTCCATGACTTTTCCCCAGTGCTGAGGTCAAACTGACAGGCCTGTAGGTCCCAGGATTAACTTCCAGCCCTTCTTGTAGATTTGCTAACCTCCAGTCCATTGAGACCTCACCAGTTAGCCAGGACTGCTGAAAATTGATGGAGACTGTCTTGGCAAGTTCTTCTGCTAGATCCTTCAGCATGCTTTCTTGGATCCCATCTGGTCCTGTAGTTTTGTGTGTGTCTAAGTGGTGTAGTACTTTGTAAACTATTTCGCTTTGGAGCTTGGGGACCTAATTTCTTTCCCTCTCCTATCCCCCTCAGGGGCCTGGATACCCAAAGAACCACTACTCTTGCTGCTAAAGACTGAGACAAAGGCAGTAGTGAGTACCTCAGCCTTTTCCTCATCCTGTTTGCTCCTGTGTCCATTAAAAGATGGAGATTCTTCTTAGTTCTCCTTCTGCTGGTGATGTATTTATAGAAGCATTTTTATTACCTTTCTCAGCAGTAGCCAGATGAAGTACAAAAAGATGTGAGTGGCTGCCAAGCAATGGGCAGCAGGAAAGCAGAGGAGACAAAGCATTGGCAGATGGGCTGACACAAGGCAGGGAGCCAAGCCAGAACTAGTGTTGGGGGGAGAGAAGTGTTAGGGAAAATAAGGACAGGGAGTGTGGAAGTGATATGGAGGACTGGGAAATGAGCAGAGGATAGAGAGGAGGTGATGGGGAGACGTAGGAGAGCTACTAGGCAGTAGAAGATTCTTCAGGTCTTCCAAATCTGTGGATATGAGTGTCTTGCACTCTGGGCTTCAAGGGTTTGTGCTGTGCTGTTGTGACCAGTGTGGTTTCCCAAGGCTTACACAACAGGAAGATGCTGAATCTGCTCTCCAAAAGTCCTTAGATCTACAGTGTTTTCCTTCTGCCACAAAAGGACTTCAAACAAGATGGTATTGCTCCTCAACAAACCCTTTCTCCTCAGATCCTTTGCCAGCATTAGCCCCAGAGGCAGACAGTGCCACTTTCCTTGCCAAGGCACTATGTTCCATCTTAGTGTTGCTGTCTTCTCCAGGACACTTCTCTTGTGGCTGCGGCTGTGCTGGCTGCGCTTCACAACCCAGCAAACAGCAGAAAGACCAGGACAAGTAAGTGCATTGCCAGGCTGCACCCTGGGAGCCAGGAGGAGCACAGCTCAGGTGGATTATGGTGCCATGGCTCACAGTTTGGCTGTGGAACAGTGTGCTTCTTATGGCCTCCTTTGCCACTGGTATTGCTGTCACCACAGCTATTTCTGGGATGATGGCAGATTCAAAGAGAGACCCAACTCAACAGGGGCTCATTCCCCCATGTCCAGGCAGTCTGGAAGAGGGACTGTGGACCAAGAGAGTATTAGTGGAGGAGAAGTAGGCTCATCTGATCAGCAGCAGATCTTGGACAGTCACAACAGAGGTACAGTGTCAGTGTGTATATGAGTGATGAGGTGCCATCTCCTCGTGCTGGCTTAGTCCTTCCCCAGCTTCTTTCTCAAGGGTTTGGCGAGTGGCTGTAGGACTTGTTTCTGACTTTATTCTGTCGTCTCTTGCAGTAATAAAGTCACTGATGTTATACTTTACCTCTCTCTAATCTCTTTATGTCCCAATCTCTCTGTATTCTCTTTCTGTCCTGAGACTTTATTCACATGCTGCACGCTCCTGGCACTGTAGTCCTTTGCCTGAGAACTTCTTTGGCTTGCAGACTGAGTATCTTTGTGCTTTAATGCCTTGAAGGACTCTGTCCTGCACCGTGCTCAGAGATGTGAGCAAGATGCAGCACAAATCACAGACAATGCCTCCTACTGCACCCTCATACTAGCCTTGCCATAAAGCTGCCTGGGTGAGCCTGAGCCCAGTTCACATGGAAGTGAACACAACAGTAGCCTGTTTCTTAAAAAGGGGGCGACAGTGCTGCCACTTTAGGTAATGAGTCATCTTCTGGGGGCTTGGCTGGTAACCGCGTGAGGGTTGTAAAGCGTTGTGTGGATGGGTGGGTTGCAAAGTCTGTAAGAAGGGTGAAGTTTCTCCATCCACTCCTCTCCAGCCTTGTCCTGCTTGGCTTGTTTTCCCTCCTTCTCTGCTGGCTTTGCTGGTGGCCATTGCTGGCCATCTGCTTCTCTCCCCACTCACCTGAAAGGTTCTGTTGTACAGGACATGTTTAGGGGAGCTTCATTCCCCAAACTCCAGACCTATGCACACAGAGTTCCCTACCAGTGTCTTTTGTTGATCTGCCCTGGCATTGTATTGTCACTTCCTTGAACTTCTGTAGCCAGTTCCTTGTGAGTGTGCATCAGAGCAGCTAGTCCCATGTGGGGAGCAATTACTGGCTCTCTGCTGTGACACACATTTCTTTAAAGACACATGGAAGACTTCATGCCCAGTGCTCAATACTCCTCCATGGTGCAGGATTCTGGCTGTTGTGTCTGTAGCATTCTTTTCTGAAAGCCAGCTCAGATTTTCTCTGAACATTACAAGTAGCAGTGTAAAGAAGCAGTATTTAGGATAAGGATCCAATGTGAGGATGTCCTGCTGGCAGCAAGCCTTCAGAGGATGCTTGTAATGCCAGTGACATTGTCCAAAGTGGGGGATGTAAATGCTGCTGTGTTTCTGTGTTTGTGCCTTTGGAAATCACCTGTAAACAAAGAAAAGCTAAGTGAGTGATGGTGGGTTGTTTTTGTTTCTTCTGCAAGGTTCAGACCATCCACACAGCCTGTCTTACAAACTGGAGCTGGGATCAGACCAGGAAATACCCTCTGACTGGTATCCATTTGCCACTGTCCAGTTTGTCATCCGTGATACTTGTGCCTCAGGAGCAGAAGTCAAGTCACTGGGCATAGAGAGTGATCTGCAGCCCCAGAAGCACGTGGTTCAGAAAGCTTTTTACAACTGTCAGGTATTTTCAGGCTCTTTTCAGTGCTGTTTTTTTTTTTTTTTTATCCTCCTCTTCCACCCCACTTCTCTATATAGGATTTGCTTTGTGCTCTGAACACATCTTTATGTATTTCTGATAATGACTTCTTTTTTCTTTTTGCAAAAGAACAATTAAAATATAATTCCTTGGCTGATCAAAGATGATCACAACTGAAAATCACAACTGCAAAGGCAGTGTTGTTTGGTTTTCTCTTTTTCCTCAGCTGAAGTATTTCTGGGGGCAGTTGGTTTAAAGTATGTTTGATCTGGGAATGTTTTGGTTCTGTTTCAAAGCTTTTACTTGTGCCCTTACTGCAGCTGCACTCTCAGTGCCAGACTATTTGTTAATTCTACCTGTTTGTGTTTGGGGTTTTTTTTGGTGGGTTTTTTGTTTTTTTTTTTTTTTTTTAACTACAGGTTGAAATTGAAAAGAAGTGGATTAGGCTTGATGGAGAAGATCCAGACAGAGCTGGCAACTGCCTAATGCAGTAGAAGAGGACAAGAGGCACCATCCTAGGATATTAGTAGGAATCAATTTACATAGGAGATTCTATTGTTAGAAGCAGCACAGTGACCTACTTTAGAATAAACATGGGCTCTGAATTTGGATGGGATTTTTTTGTTTGTTGGTTTTAGTGCTTTTGGGTTTGATTCTGCAAATCAGTACTTATTTGCCTGGCCTGTGTTCATGTAAACTTCCTGTCATGGGCATAGTGGTGTAAGCAAGGTCTCCTTGTGAAGGGTTGCAGAATGTGAGCACTTAATTGACAGACTGTAATATATTCTGTTTCTGTGACTTGGAAATGATCTCATACTCCATAGTGAAACCTAAAGGCTCTACTCAAATTGTTACTGGCACTTGGGCATGTGATACTCACCAGTCAAACTGCCAGAGTGCTTCTATGCAGACCAGCATCAATGCAAGGGCTAACAGAACCCAGTATATCATCTTTTAGTGGTGTTTGAAAACTGAAGTCCCCTATGATTCTGCACCTCTTGAGAGAGATGAACAGCACATAAAAAGAACCTCAATTAATAGTCTTTAAGGCCAGACTGGATGGGGCTCTGAGCAACCTGATCCAGTGTGAGGTGTCCTTGCCCATGGCAGGGGGCTTGGAACTAGATGATCCTTGAGGTGCCTTCCAGCCCTGACAATTCTATAATTCTAATGAGTTGGAAACTGGGTGATTTAATTGGTAAAATGGGACAAATTCCTCTGCAATATTTTTCTGTTGCTCTGAGTGTTTCCTCCCCAGTGCTTTTTATAGATTCACTCCAAGTAATCTCTTGGACAAAAATCCGTATGACAGATGTGACTGAAATTTCTCTGCCAGCATCAGACAAATCTTTTTCACTGCTGCAGCAAGTGAGACAAGAGGCAGATCCTCAGCCACCTTAAATCAGTCCAGACCCATTTAATTTGATGAAGCTTGGAGGGTTTACACCAGCAGAGGGTTTTCCTCACGAACTGAAGAAATGGCTGGTTGCTGCCATTTGCTCTGGCAGAATATTGGGTTGGAAACCTATGAGTTATGAGACAGTCTGTCCGTGCATGGGAAGGGAGATATTTTCATGCTGCCATCTCTGAAGGTGTTTTCTGTAGAAAATGATGCAAGGATTGACTATGGGAGGGAGAAGTGAAGCTGTGATGCTTCAGCAGGCAGCTGACTGAGGTACTAATCCTCTTATCAGTGTGTTAGCTCTTTTCAACAAGTTTCACTTTATACTTTGTCACAGCTCCTAACAGTTTATATGGACACTATGCAAAAAAAAAACATATTCCTCAAAATGTTATATTCCCCAAAAGCAGAAATATGCGGGGTTATGCACTGGGTAAAAATTACCAGGCTGAGGAAATGGCAGGCCACAATAGGAACCTTTCTCCCCATTTGGCAGGTGTGAAGGAAATCAATAGATTCTATCAAGTCCTGATGGTGAGGTTTTAATGGGTATTGCTTTGCCAAAGCCCCAGATAGACCATGGTGGGACTTTGGCTTCTCTATAGATCACTTTTTATTAGCAGATTGTGTTATTAGAAATCTATGCAAGCATTTGAATGCAGTAGTGATCCAAACAGGCCTCAACTATTGTATCTGTGTTTTGCCTTGAGAAGCTGTTAGCACCTTCAAGTTGTGTTTGGTTTGGTTTCTGTATGTTTCATTTTGTATTAGGTACTCCTCAGCCGAGCTAAGGGGCACAGTGTCTGCAGGGGCAACCTGCATCACAGAAGAGGCAATTTGGCATTACAGAAGAGCTCTGCAGTTTACTGAGGTCAGAATCACATAATACATATGCTTGGAAGAGACGTCCAAGCTCATCCAGTCCAACTGACAACCCAGCACCGAAGGGTCAACACTAAACCATGTCCCTAAGCACCAGGTCCACACATTGCTTAAACACCTTTAAGGATGGTGACTCCACCACTGCCCTGGGCAGACCATTCCAGTGCTTGAGAACCCTTTCATTAAAAAAATATTTCCTAACGTCCAGCCTGAATCTCTCTTGACACAGCTTGAAACCAGTCCTGGTGCTTGCCAGCAGGAAGAAGAGGCTCTCCTACTCCTCACTCTAACCTCCTTTCAGGTAGTTGTAGAGAACAAAAAGGTCTCTGCTCAACCTTTTTTTCTCCAGACTGAACAACCCCAGTTCCCTCAGCTGCTCCTTGCAGGCCATGTGCTCTAGTCTATGGTTTTACTAGAATTATAACATCTATTAACCTGTTTGATAAGGTAGAGGAAGTGAAATCTGTGTTGCAGGTATCAACATTTGTCTAAGGCTGACTTGTTGCTTGGCACTACTACTACAGCTGATTCAGTAAATCTGTTAGCAGTGGTCATGTCCAAAACCTGTCCTGTCCACCCAGCCCCTGGATTTTAGGAGGCAAGACAGACAGGCTGGTCTGGGACTCTTTCACCTCAGGATACCCATTTGTAGAACTCATTTCCTGGACTTTTGATGCTTGGTGGTGTTGTGGATCCTGCAGAAACAGCAACTGTTTTTCTTCTCTCGGGTGTCTGCTGTATCCCAAGGATGATCAGAGGGCTGGAGCACTTCTTCTATAAGGACAGGCTGAGAGAGTTGGGGTTGTTCAGTCTGAAGAAGAGAAGGCTCCAAGGAGACCTTATTGTGGCCTTCTGCTATCTGAAGGGGGCCTACAAGAAAGCTGGTGAGGGACTTTTTAGAGTGTCAGGTAGTGGTAGGCATGGGGGGAAATGCATCCAAACTAAAGGAGAGGAGATTTAGATTAGACATTAGGAAGAAGTTCTTCTCTGTAAGGGTGGTGAGACACTGGAACAGGTTGCCCAAAGAGGTGGTGGAAGCCCCATCTCTGGAAGTTTTTAAGGCTGGGCTGGCTGTGGCTCTGGGCAACCTGATCTAGTGGAAAATGTCCCTGCCCTTGGCAGGGGGGTCGGAAGCAGATGATCCTTGAGGTCCCTTCCAACCTTGACAATTGTATGATTCTGTGTGTTTAAGATGCTCCTGTAGCACTGAACCCTCAAGACAGATAGGAGCTACTGTTCAGAATTACTCAAGGTGATAAGAGCCATGTTGTAAGTTACCTTTCCTGATAGTCTGTATTATGCCTGGTGTGGTGCAAAGCATCATCCATCCTCATCGACCTTGTCAGTATAAAAAGGTCAAGCTACAGCTTCACCTATGGTGCAGGCTCTCAGATTTCCACCTGCAGCCTGCAAGACTCACCATTAACTTTAAGCAGAGTTGGATCAGCATCACAGGGAATTAATTCCACAGAAATATTGCCACACTGAATGGAAATTACTCTGCTTAATGCATGGCTCTCAGCTTAAACCTGACAATTAACACAGCCTAAGGCTGAATAATTACCCTGCTCAGTCTCAGGCTATTTGCACCCCTTGCTGTCAGGATATGTGAAAGCAGGCTGCAGTTTAATGGAACTAAGTTTGGCTTGTCTGACTTTTTTTCCCTCCATTAATTCTAACTTCCTATTCTATGCCAAAGCAGAAATAACCTGGCTTCCCCTTTCTTCTGCATTGTCTGGTTTCCTTCCTGCTGAAGAAATGTTTTCAGTGTTTAAGACTCATTTGCTAGCATTTAGTGTGAATGCTACAGCAGGTGCCAGTGAGTAAATATGCTGGCTTAGACTCTTTAGAGGGCTAGAAGTAGCCTTGACTGTAATTCTGGGAGGAAAATGAAGATGAGGGACAGTCGCTGTAAGCTGCTGTCATGTTCAGTGTTCAGAACACTGTGGAGTCTCCCTCTCTGGAGATATTCAAGACCTGCCAGGCTGGAGATATTCAAGACCTGCCTGGATGTGTTCCTGTGTGATCTGGTGTAGGTGATCCTGCTCTGGCAGGGGGGTTGGACTGGATGATCTTTCAAGGTCCATTCTAGCCCCTGACATTCTGTGATTCTATGGAGTTTTAAATAACCCATAAGGTCCATTGCCACCCTGTGAGGAAATAGCTTTCACAGGTATCTGCTGTCTGCTTCCCACAGCCAGTGCCTGCAGTCACTGGAGTGCTTCCAACCATTCCAGCCACTTAAGATGCTGACTCTTCACTCAGGTGCTGACAGTCTTCACTAACAGGGCAGTACTTAGTTATTATCAGTTTCCTTCACAAAGGGGGTTTGGGATATTTTATGTTATCAACAGAAATCAATGAGAACAGCTATTTTTTGTAGTGTGTTTGCCTGATGTGCAAAATGTTTTATTTCCTGTAACCCACAAGCTTGATTCTTGCATTCATCTTTCTCATACTAACTGTATTACTGCAGGTAAATGGGGCTTGATGTAATTCTGGATTCAAGTCAATGGAATTCTTTTAACTGACAAAATGGGGTCTGCATCAAAGGCTCTAAGAGTAAAGGAGAGGTGAGGAAAATTAAAGAAAGAAGAAAGGAATAGTGGTAACAGGCAGAAAATTAAAAGCAATGTAGAAGATTCTTGATGCTAGTAAGTAAGCAATGTGCAATTCTTAACTTATCCCTACCAGAAAAGAGCACACAAGAGAGGAAAAGTTTTACAGGGTGCTAGAGTTGAAGCTTTGCAGTAGTTGGGAGCAGTGCTGCAGCTGTCCCTGTGTAGCAGCTCTCAAGAAATGAGGATATTGGTGCACTCACAGGATCACAGGATG
>VWYK01106372.1:37151-133922 GCA_013399775.1 Semnornis frantzii | reverse complement strand
GTCCTATTTCTAGCCCTTACTCTATCACTCAGCTGCCCCTGTTACTGCTGTGTAGCTCTTGGAGACTGTAACCGACGGATGTGGCTCTAAGGAGGCAGCATACAGCACAAAGTCATGAAAAGGGGCTCTCGGCATGAGTGGGATGTGCTTGTAGGCTAAATCCTTTTGCTGGGGTTTTCTTTGCTTTTGACATGACTGCTTTCTCATTCCTGCAATCTTGAATGGCAAAGTGTTTGACACAACAGTGCTGATGTTGCTGAAGACCGAGGTGGCACCACTGAAGTGCACCAACACAGGTATTCAGACACTTCCACCACCTCTAGGTTTTCTCAGGGCTTCTCAGTTCTATATCGTCAAGTTGCTGTAGCTGGTAGCTTACATTCAGGGCCACCCTCTCTGTCTCTAAGTCTGGGATCTGCCTTTCAGTTCTGGCTATCATGAAGTACTTTCATAATCAGATTTTCTTACATTTCAGGCAAATGAGCTTCTGAGACTTTCTTCAGATTGTTCTCCCAACCAGTCTGGAAGCACCACTATCCACCCTGGCATGCTAGAAGCCCTGATAGTGGTAGGTGTTTCTGTGAAGAATTGATAGACCTGAAAAACAGAACGTGGGTTAACGTTACTTTGTCACTAGGTAGTATCCCTCTTATTTCATGGTTTACCTATGCCTGTAGTATTTAAAGGAAAGAATGGCAGGCATTCTAGCCCTGAAATCCTGACTCTGTTGTCTCAGCTAGGGAAAAGTTATGTGGAAGTTAAATGTGAAACCAGCACTCATCTATCAAGTCAGAAATATATCCTGATGTACCCCAGACAACAAATCCAGCTTTTTTCCCCTGTGGTAGGCATCCTTGTCTTCTGGCCTACTCTCTTCTGTATTTCTTCCTCCATGCTTTCAGTTCTTGCTGCACTCAGTCCTTTTCTTATTTCTTTATTTCTCCCTTCACTTAATGATTGTAACCATTTCCATCAGGCTACATCTTCATTGGCTGATAGATTTCTGTTCTTCTGTGCCAGGTTGGCTGAGTAGCATTGCCCACAAGTAAATGATGTGGTGTGAACTCTAAGATGGACCATACAAGAGACTGTGTTGTTTTGTTTTTTTTCAGTTTCATTCTCATTTTTTAATATACCCTCGTACTCTCTGGTCTGGCAAAAAGAGCATGAAGTTGCTGATACAGCTATTGTCACAAAATACAGGGACAATGGGGACTTTGGTTAACTGTTATGGTGGTACTGCAAGGTAATCTTGCTTTACTCAGTATTCTGTGGTTAGAAATGTTTTCCTTTTAAATCAAAAAGTTCTTTTCCTGGTTTTCCTGATAAGCTGTGTGCTAAATAAATTGGGAATGTAACAGCAGAGTAGTTGAAGAAGCCGAAGCCGATACAGGCAGTAAACTTTGTGATGTCTGGCTGCTGATACTGTTTTGTACAGTGGACACTGACCTCTTTCCTCTAACTTCACTTGTGAAAATGGGCTGCTTTTGTTCTGGGTGACCACTCTATAGTAGTTCCTCCTTGAATGTAGTTCCGCCTCTAAAGCGATGAGTCAGCTTTTTGCACAAGCAAAGCAAAGGAGTTTTCTGCTCAGCTCTACACTATGCAGATAACTATAATCCTTTCTCTAAGCTGAGGAGTCAGAAAAAGGCAATTATATGACCATATGTTGCTGCCTTGTCACTTGATTTTGACAGATGAAATGAGGAGCCACTTCCTGCTGGGTCTTTGATGTTGCTACCAACTAGATCAGTGTGGGTTTTAAAGTGCCTATTTTCCCCTCCTTATTCTTTCCCACTGCCTTGGCCCACTGGAGACAAAGAATGCTGTCCTGGATGTCAAAAATTGCAGTTGAAAACTAAAATAAGCCTCCCAAAACTACCCAGGGAAAAACCTGCGAGTATTACAGCCTTACGGGAGAGGTTTGTGTCTGTGAGAGGAGGTTATCACTTGTTTCCTGGTGCTGCTGCTGTCACACGAGCAGAAAAGTATTGAAACAGCAGCTGTGAAGTTCATTGACAACATTTTTTTACTGAATTTCCCTTGTGAAATTTTTCCTTCTGTGAAAGCAATCTACCTCTTATGCTTTCTTTTTGTGCATACTGGAGGTGGTATGGTGCTGGATGAAAACACAGGAGGTGTATTACCACCTTTTTCTTGAGTGACCATCTTAAAACATAAGTAAAGCTTTATCATGTTCGTTCCAGTGATGGTATTGAAAGATTCAGCGAAGACCTTTTTTGTGTTTCTGTAGGATAGAGGAGTATGCTTGGAAGAAGAGCTGAAATGGGTTTGAGGAGAAAATGAAAGGGATGGAAGTGTGTATAGTTTGGCAGGAGAGCTCCAGACTGATTAGTGCTTCTAGCATAATTGAAGAAAGGAGCAAATCATGTCGTAATAGAAATAAGTTGGGTTAAGCAGCATGAAACCTATATCAACAATGCAGTTACTGTGTTGGAACACAACGATGAAGTTGAGGCTATTTCTAAACCAAAGTTTGCTCTTACTGCAATGGCTAAGAAGCAGGAGTGATGCAGACATACTAGGTATGGTTTACCCAGTCCCCTTAAGATTTGTTAAAACATACCAGTAGGTCAAAGCTTTACACCCCTCTCTTTGCCCTGTTGTAGTGCATTTGTCTAGCTAATCCTGTGTCTTTCTGGTGGATGCATGAGTAATGAAAACACAGCTGTTACCTGGAAACAAGGTCCTTGCAATAAGGCTATGTGGGTTTGACAAAGATGCTCACTGCCGACTGATGTTTTATTTAGGACTGCCTTACATTATTGCTCTACTAGTAGGAGAGAGAGATTTTGAAAAACAAAATTTTAGGACCCTGAGATAATCTTTCAACTATGAGTAAGTTGTTTTTCACCAGATATCTCTCTAACATCTGGTGTGTTGGGGAACTTCTCTAACTGAAATTGCTTCCTATAGCAGAGCGCAAAGATCCATGTGGTCTGAGTTTGGAGACTTGGCACAGATGTGCCTCTCACCAAGGCAGTCTCCTGTGGAGAGTAATTCTGAGCATGTATGCTTATGCTTGGAACCCCCTTCTGGAGAGGCTTTGCCGTTTCTGACTATGGAACCTGGAAAGGCTGCTTTCTGAGGAGCTGTGACTTTGTTTCATCCAAGCCAGCTTTCACCCTAACAATCCATAGAGATGGAGTGAGGGGGAAGGGGAAGAGATTTACCTTTGAACGTGTGAGGCTGTGGTAGTTGTACATCTGTTTCATGCATGCAAGACAGGATTTCCTCTCTATAGAAATGGTTGTCACTTGCCTCCAGAGCAACCTTCCTGTAGTTTTATCTTACAGTTTATGGCAGAATTGAAACCTGGCTGGCATCTAGTCTGTGAATGCCTTCATAATTAATTCAGTCCTCTATTTTGCCCACTTAGAAGACAAACCAGTGGTTTGGGGTACTAGTGCAGGATTGTCTTAGTAACAAAAATCTGTAGCAGCAGGTTTCAGTGTTTTCACTGTAGTGATTTCTCCTTATGAAAGGATATAGAATATTCTTAGGGACACATAGTCCAAATCTTAAAGGTGTTAGTGCAGGTTCATGAGTTACTAGCGGAATTTCTAACATGAAATTCCACCTTTAGAACCATTCTTGCCAGTCCCATGACACCACCAGCAGCCTTAGCTCTATCCTTCCACAGAGCAAGCATCTCCACACTGACTTCTGGTAACAAGGTTATCAGAACTGAAGATCCAATAGTAGCAACCACATGAAGGGTGACATATATAATAGTACCTTAGAAATCATAACCAAGTTAATTATATACTGCTTTGATTATTAAGGCAAATTTTTTCTTTGTAGTAAAGCATAATGAGGGTGTGTGTGATGGAGCAGGAGGAAGAGCTGACTCGGTGTCAGATACCGTTGTGTCCACCATACTTCAGTGGACTTGTTTCTGTGAAGCCTATTTTGTTTCCAGATCTTTGTTTAAAGAATAAAAGCATCTGAGTTGGCCCTTGCTCTAGAAAGCAAGCCCTCATTCCTCTTGATGCCACAGATATACAACCACGACTCAGGAAGCTGAGAGTCATCCTCTTTGGGATCTGTTATCACTGGAATCTGTGCACTTCTAAGGGACTTGATTGCGTAAGACTGACATTGGATTTGGTCAAAAGCCTGGTGGCTGTTAATCAGAGTAATACAGTTCTTTCCCCACATGTGCTTGCTAGGAAATAATCTTTAAATGGTGCCAGCACTAGCTGTGTTAAGTCTTTACTCTCCATTCTTTGTGCAGATTGAGACTGGAAGGAGAAACTGCAGTCGTATCAGGAGCTCTTTGATGACACTTCTGTTTCAGCATCTGGTGTTGCCTGGTAACTGAGGAGCATTAGACGTGATGAGAGATCTCCATGGCTGGCACTCAGTGATTTGCAGTGTACTAAGGGTGCTTTCTGTAAACTGGTCAGTCTGCTTTGACTGTGGCCTCTGAACTAGCTCCAACAGTCAAAACAGCTAAAATAAAATATACTTTAAACAATTGGACTTGTGCTTGTGGAAATTACTTTACTACATTACTGGGATTTTGAAGAGGTGAATGCCAGGCCTTGTTGACTAACAACAGTTCTCTGATGAGTCTTGACTTCTGAATTCATTCATGGCAACAAAGACAAGTTAAAGGACACAATTAAGAAAAGACTGGTTAGTAGCTGGAGTGGTCTTGCAGGCTGTGGTGTGAGCATGCCCCTAGGTGTCCATGAAGTCTCAAAGTCCTAGTCATAGGGTATCCTAAATGTGCAGAGAGCAGACTGCCCACTGCCACCTATAGTTCTGAGATGACTGAGAATGCTGTCAAGTTAATGATGAAAGCAACCCATGCAGTGCTACCTTTCCCCTTTGTTACTGCAGTGTGGTTTGACTTGAGCAGAACTAAAAGCATCACACAGGTGGAAACCTGTTCTAAAAAGTACTGAAAATGTAATGATGGAAAGTTTTCTCATCTCTAGCAGTACAGAGTTGCTTGTTCACTTGCTGTAATGTCAGACAGTGTGACTAAGGACTGCACAAGAATGAGTCTTGTTAAATGATCTTTGAATTTTGTCTTACACTGTCATTCTGTCTCATCATCAAGCCAGTAGGTGTTGGCTTATTGTCTCTTGTTACCTTACCCATGCCTTTGTTTATGTGGTGCTTACTTCTTTCTCTGTACTTCAGGAAGCTTTCTCACAAGAGCAAAGAACATGCTGCTGGTGATTTGCTGTATTAAGTGGTTTTGCTCTAGCAGTTGGGTCCCCATACTGTCTGAATGGGCTTGTAATACCTGGCTTGCTTCACCAGGCTGTTCTGCACAGTGCCAGTTGACTATGACCCATGCTACAGCCTGGAGCCTGTACTACAGAGGAAAAAAATCAGTTTGAGTTGTTAGGATCAGTGGTAGATAGCATGACTTCATCTCCAGCGTGGCTGGTTCTGTGTCTTGCACCAGGGAGAAATTTCTTGTTGGGGCACTGCTGGCACAGCAAAAGGATGATCCACCACTAACAAGCTGACACATTCTGCAGTTCCTGCTGAGTCTGCTCTCATTCTTCCTGGGCCTGAAAACTAGGCCCGGGATCTTTGCGACCAAACAGTTTCTCTTTTTAAGGCTGTGAATATGGAAAGATTTGGGGTTTTTTTTAATCACTTTATCTCGTACATATCTTTTAAATCGGCAGACCAGAATGAGAAGATTTGCTGCCTTGGTAGATAAGTGTTTTGGTGTAGATGCTGCTGTATATTTGTGTCTGAATTTCTGCCCCCCGCCCCCTTGCAGAAGGGAACTTGTACACAAAAGTACTAAACAAGAGGCAAAACCTGGTTGCAGATAAAGCTCACAAGCAAATGAGACCATATTGTTTGGCATGAGGAAAAAATGCATTGGTGGTGTCCTAGCAACCTGGTTTGTGTTCTCCATGAAAGAGGTGTTTAGGATTTCACCTAAGAGGGGAGGGTTCAAAAATCTGACAGATGTGTCTGGGGAAGCTCCTTGCAGTTACAAGTGAGCCTGTCAATGTTGACCATGATAAGGAGAACTGAAATAGATGCTGGAGAGAGACATGATTCTTAGAATTAACTTTTACAATTTGGGCTTGAAGGATTATTATTATTACAAGGAAATAAAAGGGGAGCCAAGGATGTAGCTAAGGACTTAAGGACTTTCAATAAAGGCAACTCTTCCATTGTCCTTCTCTCTGGTCTTTTGTCATGGTAATTTATTTTACTTAGCCTACATCTAACCAAAGAATAAGTTCACGGATACAAAAGATCTGTGCAAAGGCTAATTACTTTGTAAGGATGTAATACAAATCAAGGTAATTAGATTTAAATAGCCTCTTGCCAGGAAGGTAGGTACAACTCAGCTGCTACATCTGATGCTCTGTCCTGCTGTTGAGCTCTTGTAGGCAGAATCTCATCTACCTTGTGAACAATGAATTTGCTTGTGCTTATGTAGGGAAGCAAAAAAACCCAAGCCCATGCTTCCTGGTTTCAGAGCTGTACTTTATCTTTTTGCCTTCACTGTACAGCTATCTATATATTACTTCATTTAAATTTGGCTTTCATCACTTTGCCAGCTTTCCGGGCAGAGGAGGTGCATGTTATAAAAAAAAACCTGGCACATTTGTTTTAGAAAGTTTTTCACTCTTGTGATCATTCAGTGACCTGCGAGCGATTTCTTATCAGTTCTTTACCTGCTAGAAAGGAGAGAAGTGAGACTTGCCAAGACTTGCCCCAAGAGGCACCAAGGAAAGATACTGAAGATCTTCTTGTGCCTTTCTTTCTTCTTGTGGTTCTGTTCTACAATGAAGTGTGGCTGTAAATGTCCAGGTGAAGATAATAGTAACTCTTGGCTTCAAGTCCCTCTCTTCTCTGCAATTAGTAAAATGTTAGGAATTTTGCAAAAGAGGCAAGAACCAAGAACTTACCTGTAAGTCTACTCCATTCACAGCTTAACCTGCCTCACAGAAACCTTTCATGAAGTAGTATTTCTTTTTTTTCTCAGAGAACAAGGAATTTGTTTCACTTTTATTGCAGTAACTGCCATATGGTAACATAGATGTGTGCCACTTATTGTGCAGAAGGCTTGAGATAACTTCAACTGTTCATGGGAGATCTCATTTTGATTATTTGAGAGAAACATGAGAACGAATGCAAGATTTTTAATTCCTGCCCCTCTCCTGCCTTCCCTTTTCCTGTCCAAGTATCTGTGTTAGCTTGAGACTAATACTTGAATCTTTTCACTGGCTGCTAATAATTTTTGTAAAGCTTCTGCCTTTCATAGGTTTTGCTATGATCTATGACTGTTTGGCTGTGTGTTTGGGTTGGTTTGGGGGTGTTTTGTTTCTGTTTGGGTTGGGGTTTTTTTTCAGTTCACACACACTTGAAACAGAGGGGAAAAAAACCCTCTTATTTCCTAGGAATAGGTCTCTTTAATGACATTAAAAGCAGAGTAGCTGCATAATGATGGAATGATCATGTCTTAATGGATTGTTGCCTTTAACTGTGAAGCCATTGGACTAACAGTAATACAAATGTTCTTGACTTTGTGGCCGTTTGCAAAGTGGCTGAAGAGGTTTAGCAGAGTGATGGCTCCACTAGTTATGGATGTTTAGTAGCCTGTTGTATTCTGTTGCTCCATGTGACATTGCTGGCACAACTTGTGTGGTCACTTTAAGATAGAGAGGGTAATGAGGTGCTGCTAAAGCAGGGTGGGTACCAGGCCAGAGCCAGAGCCTCTGGTTCACACTCATTTTGCAGCTCTCTGGGTATGGGATGTGTGCCTCAGACCAAAGCGGTTTTGAGTTCAGTCTCAAGTTTGGCTTTCTTTAATTCTTGGCTCTGGACTCCTTTACTAGTGAGACATGGTAGAAACTTGGGAGCTCAACTAAAGAAAATAGTTTCTTAGTAATGAGAAAGGGAATCCTGTGGCTGGGCAGTCTTTATGAAATTTGGAATTTGGGATGTTGCTGCGGTTCATCCACCTGCTTCCGATGGTGACTTCCGTGCATAGAGCTTCCATCCAACCGCGTTGGCACGAAGGCTGTACCCAGCCTGAGTGTGTATCTGGTTTTAAAAACGAATAAAAATCCTCTAAGCAGTTCAAGAAAAAGACGCTATTACTGGCTTGCTGAGAGAGGATTAATTAGGAAATGCCTTCCCTTATCTGGATTTCTAGAAGTTACAGTGGTTCACGCCCTTTTACCAGAGAATTATTGTACAGCACGACACTAGGCACCGTGTTAAATAATTATGTTGTTATCTGTTCTCTGGGGCTGGCTGTTTTGGTTAAATTCAAAGTTATTTGCTAGACAGCTGTTCACTTGTCAGAAGAAGGGATCAGCTTAAAATAACTTGTAACAGAGTGTGTTATGTGTCGATAACTCAGAGTCAGGGAGAAGGCTGACATGAGGAAGGTCTCCAGGAAGGTCTTTTCTGCATAAATACAAACTTTACTCTGCATACCTTCTATTCCCTCCCCCCCTTTTCTCCAGTACTGATACTCGAAAAGGTGGAAAATGGAGATCTGAGCAACAAGATACTGAAGATCACGGATTTCGGCCTGGCCAGGGAGTGGCATAAAACCACCAAAATGAGCGCGGCTGGGACGTACGCCTGGATGGCTCCTGAGGTCATCCGCTCCTCCATGTTCTCCAAGGGCAGCGATGTCTGGAGGTACTGGTTTGACATTGGGTGGTTGGTTGCCTCAGGGTATCGACCTGCCAGGAAACCTCTCTTGTGTTTCAGCGTGAGTGATGGAGAGCTGAGCATTAAAATTCAGGTCTTAAGAGAACGTTATCCACCGGCTCGGTGTCCATCAGGCTCTCTGGATGCTTTGCATTAATTGTGAATGGGGGAGGCTTGGGGGCTTTTACTGTAGGAAGTGATGGAGCAGCTCCTGCATGTCTCTGCGTTTTTGTTGTTCCGTAAATTTACATTTGTATTATCCTAGGATTCACAATCCCAGCTCCCTCTGCTTCATCTAACAGAAGCTTTATGGGCTCCTTAGGCTGTTGGCTGACACAATCAAAGGCCACGAAACAATCTATGAAGTACTTACAACTGCTACACTTCTACCATTGATAAGGAGTTTGTTTTGGCTGTAATCTGTCACTGGTCTGTATGTGCACAAGCACATTGTACCTAAGCAAACTCCTTGTGCTGTTATCAGCCCAAAGGCAATGTTTTTCATTTTCATAGTAATCTTTGCAATTATTTCCACCTCTTTAGTCTTTCAAATAAAACAGTATCTTCTCTAGGTCCATCCTGGTATGTTATCTAACAGTAGTAATTTGCATGTCTGTATTGTCTTTTACATGCATGCACAGAGTTTTTTTGAGAAGAGGAGCTCCTTTGGTGGGGAGGAGTGTAGAGAGCAACCCGTAGACTTCCAGAAATTGAGTCTGAATATAACCATGAAGTGAAGTGGTGAATCAGGAGTTCAGTCAATTGTTCTAGGACAGTGGCTTCCCTGGATGTTGTGTCACGTGGAGGTAGTAGTGGATATCTGAAACAGATGAAGTAGAAAAAGTTTTGTTTTTCCTGTGAGGGAGAGGTATTGAAATGCCAGAGGACCTTGCCTCTGGAGCAGTAAGATTCTGTCACTGGCCAGTAATGCTCCCACACAAGTGTGTGCATGCTGTGAACTCTGTCAGGATAAAGAAATATCCCAGCTGCCACGAGTTGTCTGCTCCTACAGCAGAGATTTGGCTTGGGGATTTTAATTTTCCTTATCCAGTTTTGTTGAATAGATAATGCATTGACTTATGATTAGTCTGTGAGCTGATATTTTACACACTGACGGTGTGGATAAAATTCTGACTGTAATTATTTGTGGTAGCATCTGTAGTTAATCTGAGATTAATTGAACACGAACCAGGTTCTTATTCTGAGTGATGTCTTGCAGAAAGGAATACCTCAAGGCTGTGCACCTTCTCTGTGCACATGGCACTTAAGGGAAATGTGCTGGTTTGAGGCTAATTGGAATATTTTAATGAAAAAAAATTAGATTATAGGCTGTGAAAACATTATGGGGGAGAAGGGAAAAGTGGAATAACTTCTCTGCTCCTTGTAACTTTACCAATCTGGGCATGCTCTGAACAGATAAGTAGATGTTCTGTACCAGTATGACCTCATTTAAAAAAAGAGAAGACTTAATAGGTCAGTGGTGATTTTCATGAAGGGAGCTCAAGTCCCTTTCTTACCTGTGCAACAGTGCCGACTTGATCACTAAGGACTGTGAATCACATCAGGACTGAAGATTTGCAAGTAATTGAAATGATTTGTTAGTTTTTCAGAGTACGTATTTCTATTTTTCAAACGCCTTTATCACTTTCTGATTTTATGGCTGCCAGTCATTTTTGAGAACAGGCTAGTTCCTCTTAGTGCTTAAAGGAGCATCATCATTGCAGAATCACAGAACGTTAGTGTTTGGGAGGGGCCTCACAATATCCTCTAATCCAAGCCTCCCTCCTCCAGGCAGAATCACCTAGAGTAGGTCACACGGGAATACATCCAGGTGGGTTTTGAATGTCTCCAGAGAAGGAGACTCCACAACCTCTTTGGGCAGCCTGTCCCAGTGTTTTGTCACCTTCACAGTGAAAAAGCTTTTCCTTATGCTCATGTGGAACCTTCTGTGCTCCATCTTGCACCCATCGCCCCTTGCCCTATCATTTGGGCTCTCTGAGAAGAGCCCAGCTCTGTCATCCTGACACTCACCCTTCACGCGTTTGTAAACATTAATGAGCTGTTAAACTATTTCTGAATAAACCTCTCTGTGGTGGCCAGAACCTGGAGTCACAGCTCAGTAAGCTGAAATGAGCATGGTGTTTGAGGCAGGTATGCAGAGGGGTGAGTACTTGTCAGTGCAGTCGCCAGTAGTGTGTCAGCCGTTGTACTCATTGGGCTTTACAAAAGCAGTCATGGACATGTGTAATAAATCCTGTCCTACCCAAGGATGCAACTCAAAATTCTTAACAGGATGAACTTTTTTATCCTATTAGACGGCCTTCCTCTTGTCCACTTCATCCTCTTGGTTAATCACTTGAGTTGATGGATGGTTTTTTGCCTGACAACCTTCCAGCTAGGCTGTGCAGCATCCACAGAATTGGCTGTCTCTCTCCTCTGTCTCTAGCATTCACAAACCCTTTTATTTCAACACCTTTTCCTTAAAGCTTATTAGAATAATACTGCTGAGCTGAATTGTTGCTCAACTGTTTAAAGAAAATCTCATTCTGCTTGTGTTCTCACTGCACAAACAGATAAAGAAGATGCTGAAAAAGATGCTTGCTAGGACTGAAATTTGATGAGTTAATTTTACAATGAATAACTGCTTCATGCAATTCCTTTAAAACAGTTGTCAAGATCTGTCTAAAAAACCGAAATTTGTTGTTATTGTTTGGATGTTTTGCTTTTAGGTTTTGGATTCTTTTTTTTGAGGGTTGTTTTGGGGTTTTTTTGGTTGATTGGTTTTGACTTCAATACTGTACAGGAGGGTTGGTAAAGGAAGTTAGGAGGCTGAGGCATGCTCCCACACCCTGGTGTCTATTACCAGAGTCTGGGCCACTGTAGAGCTTGTATATAACAACAGTACTTAGTACATCTTGCTAGTGAAAGTCTGATGCTTTGAAATTTGCTATGCTGCACTCAAAAGCTTTAGATATATAGAAGAGCCTTATGCTTACATTGCACAGAGGGCAAAGAAGCTATGGTTTTATTTAAGTATGTCAGTTCCTGTAAATCTGTTTGTGTTTGAGAGCAGTTATGTATTTGCTTTGGATTTGCAGGGGCGAAGTTGAGGCACAGATGCTGCAGCTTATTCAGCACAGTACAGCAAGCCAATGTTAGCAGACATTCAGATTCCCCTGTCATTACACTTAACTGCTGAAGTCCATTCCAGTTTACTGCACACCTCCTTTTTGGCTTGTGCTGTTTAAAAGGCAGAAGTCAGTACAAGGGGCATGAGGAATGTAAAGCCGCCACACAACCTTCATCTCAGTTCTCCGTCTTCCAAAATTTAGAGGAGTTTGAGATTTGTGTGCTCTTGAGACAAGTGAAGTAATTAGGAATCTAATCTGGTTAGCACATTGAGATGTTTCAGGCATTTGGTGATTGGTGTAGGAGGTTCAGTCATTAGAATATTTAATTTGAATCAAGTGTGGGGAAGTGTTTCCATCCACAACTGACTGCTTGTGGGCCTCCGTAGTCTTCCACCTGTGGTGAAGCACTGCCAAGACTTCAGTACCTGGCAGAAAAGTTTTGACTAGGAGCTCAAATGGGAGAAGCATACACAGCTGCCAGCTGTGAAATCAACAGGAATTAGATCCATAGATTCATAGAATAGTTTGGGTTGGAAGGGACTCTAAAGATCACAGAGGTCCAACCCTTCTGACATGAGCAGGGACACAAAACATCATCTCTGGAACTGGCAGTCCAATAACATGCAGGACTGCTAATAGTCATTGCAGTGTAATGAAGCTCTTTTTCTGAACAGTAGTAGTCTGTGTTTCATTGTTGCTGAGTTCTCCTTGTTGGGCTCTAACAGCTCACTTCACACAGAAAGTGCTGAACCTAGGGAAGTGGCTGAGAGGAACCTGTGGTACAGATGCCGTTGAACAGCCACAGTGAGAAGAAATTACTGAGTGTTTTTTGAAGTTCACAGCCTGAGGAGGAGGGTGGCTAAATCACATGTGAAATGCAGCCTCCCTCTCCCTGAAAATCCAGTGTGTAGGATTGAACCTGATGTTAAATGGTTTAAGGGATTACTGGACCCTGGGAGATGGTTAATTATTCATACAAGTGTCAGTTGCCTCGGACACATGGTCTGTATCACATGGTTCATTTTGTAATTACAGTCCAAAAATTACTCCTGGATGCTGGAAAAATAAATGAGCTCAATGGGTTTTTGTTCATCCCTGCTGAGAATGAGAGGCCCTTGTTTCCTTCTTCCTGTGCCTTTGTGTGTAAATCTCTTCTGCCACTGGCCTTTTCCTTTGTAGTTCCCAGTCCCCTACTCCAGAGTTCATGGAAGAGTCTGCTCAGCACCTCTCTAGCTGTTCAGCCCCTTGGGTGGTTCAAGTGCTGCACAGTAGGTGTTTCCCCACTTATGTGGAAGCAGAATTCCCATCAGTGAAGTGTCACTGAGGAGGAGGTGGCGTTCGCTTGTGTCAGGGTGAGCTTTCCTGCCATGTGTCCTTCTGGAGTCCTGGCAGAGGAACCAACCTGCCCATTCTCTTGTCTTTCAAAAATACTGTGCAAAAGAAATGCTTTAAACAGCTCCAAAGTGCTTTCCTAGCCCTCCCTTGAGAGAAACATCTAAGATGTGCTTTATCCAGTACTAGTGGTGAAGTACACACTCTTTGGTGGGTTTTCCTGTGTTTCGGTATCCACACTGCATTCAGACAGAGAAGTAATATGAATGATAAATCAGATTTAGGAAGGACATATCTATAGGCTGTCCAGTATTAATTTTCTTTGGATGTCTTATGAACCCTAGGAGGCCAGCTTGAGCAACCTGATCTAGTGCGAGGTGTTCCTTGCCCATAACTTGGGGCTTGGAACTAGATTATCCTTGAGGTCCCTTTCAGCCATGGGAAATTCTTAAACTGTGGAGTTTCTTTTCAAATTAGGCTTTTAAGAGAGTAAGAAATTGAGATGGGAACAAATAATCAATTGTCATTATAATACCATGAGTCTGACTTATGTAGGAAAAACGCAGGAGATTATCTTTTCACCTAGACATGTTTTGCTTAATAAAGTAAATTAGCAGTGTTAGTGACAAAGGTGGAATCCCTAGTGGCTGAAATCCCATCTCTGAAGAGAAAAAGTAGTAGTAAGACTGCCCAGCTGACACAGCACAGCTTGCAATGGATCTTGAAGACTTGGCAGGGTTGGGAGGAAGATTACAAAAGCACAAGTGAGAATTATCTCCCAGATGGAGAGGGCAGTTGTTGCTTTGAAAATAGAAGGGATTTATATTTTAACTTCAGAATTGACCATTTCATGGAGCAGCTGTTCAGGGAGTCACTAGGAGGAGCAGCAGTTTATTTGGTCTCCAGGTATGCTTAGGAGGCCTTCAAAATTGTACAGTATGGCCATGGTCAAAATATTCAGTATCTTTCAAAGAGCAGTTAAGATTATTCCATTACAATACTGCTTAATATCAAGTTGATGAATGAGAACTTTGTGGAATTTTGTGTACAAAACAAGGGGAATACAGAATTTGGATATATTTTAAGGACACTATGCTAAAATCTGAGTGAATGTATAGGAAAGACTTGAAACAAATCGAGGAGACGATGTAGAGGAGACCACCAGAAGACATCCTTCCAAAAGCTGAATCAGTATCCAAATGGGGATAATTAAGCAAGGACTTAAGTACTGGCAAGTTGAATGCAAAACTGATTCTTGGGAGAAGCATAAGAATAGATCAGTCGCTTTCAAATGCAACGTAGGTGACAACACTGCAGGAGAACACTCAACCCAGAAGTGACCAAGATAGGACTGTGAAGAAGATAAGGCTATAGAAGAAAAAAAACTTGATGACTTCTGTCAGCTAGAATGGAGCAAAGAGAGGTTTTATGAGATGAAAAATTCTCTTTAAGGACATTGAGCTGGAGGACATCTGAGAGTGAAGTACTGCCCACAGAGATGTTAAAACTGCCTTATAAAACGAACACTAGCAAATTGCTGGCATTTGCACTAGCACTCAGGTTTTCTACAGGAACATGAGAGCCAGCTGAGTTAATAGCTGTGCTTTGTAATCTGTTGCTTAGTGCTGCTTTAATACCAGAGAAATGGAAGGCAGCAAACACGATGACAGGTCTAAAGAGAGCTTCCTGAGGATCAGCAAGTCTGATTTTCAGTTCTGCTAAATGGTGGAGTGGGCAGTTGGTGGACACAGGAGTACATCTGGGGAAGAGTCAGCTATTGTGGGAGGAAAATGTGAACAAGTGAAAACTCTTGAAGGAGTTACTGAATATGTGGAGAAGTGGCAGAGTTGCTTACACCATGTTTGGATGTATAAAAACTCTAAACCTTCAGTCAAAAGCTTTCACAATAAATTGATGTGGGAAAAGAGGGAAAGTCTGTTTCTCATCATTTAGTCAATCTTGGTGGGGAATTCTCTGTTCAGCATAGCCACAAGTGATTTGAAAGAAAGCCATAAACTGTGATGATACACTTTTTTTTTTTTTTATATCCAGGATAAGAAAAATTAATCTACTGTAGAGAGCTGAGGACAAATTTTACTGTACTGAACGATAAAACAGACAAAATGGTGATACAGATGGTAGCTGTGGGAGAATTCCACATGTACAATAGCAGGATCTACATTTTACTACTATGACTGAGTAAAAAACTGTTGGAGTTACTGTAAGGTGGCTCACCTTGTAAGGAGTCAGAAAAGCAAGTGGCAAAGTTGAAAGAAAGAAAGAAGAAAACAGGAAATATGGTATCTCCTCAAGTCTTTGAAACATGATGTGATTTTGGTCATTCCAACATAAAAACGTTTAAATGGAATGAGATGGTACAGAAGATGTCAAGGTCAGTGGAAGATAGGAAATGGTTTCTGTTCAGGAGAGTAACCTTATTAAGGTTTAGCTAGATTAGGATTTTGGAGGCCGGAAAGAAGATGATCTAGGCAGAGTGTAGTGGACACCTGTGAAATCATGGATGGTATGGAAGGAGCTGATAGGCAATGTATGCTCACTCTCCCTCATGTTGAAAGAACTACAGGGAGACAAATGAAATTACTCAGTGACAAGTGCAAAACAAAAAAGTGGTTTTGGCAGTGCATCATTAAATTTGTGGAACTTGCTGTCACAGAACATGGTTAGAGTTCAGAAGATGAAACATTAACATGAGAAAAACCTGTCAGGTCACTAAGGATGCGAAAACTGTCCCTGGCTCAGCTTTCCTGGAAGCAGCAGTAATATTCTGAGGAGATATTGTTTGTTCCCAGTTTCAAGAGAGGAAGTTGGTAAGAGACATCACTCTCCTGGCAGCCACAATGAGCCTGACCAGACAGCTGCAGTTTATGCAGCACACCAGGCTCACCCCAGTAGTTCAGATGCTTTGCTGTTGCTGAACCGTGTCCAAGTGCCACACCTGTTCTCTTTTCTGTTCTCTCCCCGGGTAGTTACGGTGTACTGCTCTGGGAGCTGCTGACAGGAGAAGTACCGTTCCGAGGAATCGATGGCCTCGCAGTAGCATACGGTGTTGCCATGAATAAACTGGCCCTGCCGATCCCTTCCACGTGTCCAGAGCCCTTTGCCAAACTCATGGAAGGTAAGCCAGCTGTGCTGGGAGGACAGACCCTGGCCCTTCTGCAGGGTCGCTGAGCCTTGCTGTCTCCTGTTGGATTTGGTGCCGAGGAGCACAGATCTCTCAGATGCCTTCATTCAGCGCTGCTAGGCTTGGCTGCAGGTTTGTCGTGGTGGTTAATCTCTTACATGAATAGTGTGTGGAAGAAATTTCCCTGCCTGTTTTTATTGTGAGTATCACCTGCCTTGCTGTTTTCTAGTAGTGTAGACTGCCCAACACTAGAGCTTCACAGATTTTAGTGTAGTTTGAGGTCTTTGACTTGTTTTGAAGCTTGTAGCCCGAACAACTTTCTCAGCACTGTCAGACTGATTTGAAACAAAGCTTTATTTTACTGACGTTTCAGGGAGAGGGTTTAAATCTGGCTTGACATTTGAAAACAGCCCAGGTTTTCTGTCAGAAGGATTTGATCTTCTGCTTTGTGCCTAAGGTGGGATACGTATGGGTGAAGTGAATACAGAAATTTATCATCAGAGCTGCTGTACTTACTAGAAAGGCTTCCGTGAGGTAGCTTTTGGGATGTACCTATGTGACCTGCTCTGCTGGCTATCGCTAGTACTTAGTTACCTCCTGAGCTTCAGTTGTCAGTCCCTCCTTCCTTCCCTCCTTCTTACAAAGTAACACCTTTAGTTTTTTTTCAGTGTTCCTATTCCCAGAATGCCAGGTTGGAAGGGACCTCAAGGATCACCCGATCCAACCTTTTCAGGTGATAGTATGAGATGGCCAGCACCTTATCAGGCTGAGTCTTAACACTGTCCAATGTAGGGGAATCCACTCCTTCCCCTGGGAGATGATTCCAAAGTCTAACTGTTGTCATGGTGACAAATTTTCATCTGGAGTTCAATTGGAATCTCCCAGGAGTAACTTGTAGCCATTATCCCGTGTTGTTTTACGTGGCTCCTTGTGAAAAGGGAGTCTCCATCCTCCTGATAGCCACTCTTTTTTGTACTGATATATGGTAATGAGGTCTCCTCTAAGCCTTCTCTTCTTCAGACTGAGCAAACCTGGTTCTCTTAGCCTGTCCTCCCCTGGCAGGTGCTTATATACATTAAAAATATTTTTAACCTGTCTGGCATAAGGAAAAACTGTGGTAAAGAGAAATCAGACGTGAGAAGCCAAACCAGGACATTGGGCACTGAAGAGTGCCCAGAGAAGGGCAATGAAGCTGGTGAAGGGTCTAGAACACAAGACACAAGGAGTGACTGAGGGAACTGGGGTTGTTTAGGCTGGGGAAAAGAAAGCTCAGGGGAGACTTTATTGCTCTACTCTATTCTTTACAACTACAGGAGGCTGTAGCAAAGCAGAGGTCTCTTGTGACAGGATGAGACAGAATGACCTCAAGTTGTGCCAGGGGAGGTTTAGGTTGGATATGAGGAAAATTTTCTTCTCTGAAAGTGTTGTCAAGCACTGAAACAGGATGCCCAAGGCAGTGATGTAAGTCACCATCCCAGGAGGTATTTAAAAGATGTGTAGTTGTGGTTTAGTTGTAACTTCACGGTGCTGGGTTAATGGTTGGACTTGGTGACCTTAAAGGTTTCCTTCAGCCAAACCAATTCTACGAGTCTATGTTTTACAGTCTTAATTAGCAAAGAATGAGTCTGAACACAAAACTGATATTCCATGGCCTCTGGTGGTGTTTTTAGCCCCAACAGAGGTGTTTGATTCAAGCAAGAAAATGTTTCCTCTTGATTTCTCAGCTTTTAGAATGCCTTTGCATTTCGCTAGCCTTTTCTGTAGGCTACAGGCATCAACAGAGAATTTCAGTCTTGGCTAAAACCAGAATATCCTATGAGGTAGCAAAGAGTTGCAGGCATAGCTTGGAAGCAATGTAAAGCAAGAAACTACAT
The DNA here is from genome assembly GCA_013399775.1 of Semnornis frantzii. NCBI lineage: Eukaryota > Metazoa > Chordata > Aves > Piciformes > Ramphastidae > Semnornis > Semnornis frantzii. The sequence goes on along the minus strand of VWYK01106372.1, from coordinate 115,761 downwards.
TTAAAAGAGGCAGTGGATCTAGCAGCTCTAGTGTGATGCTAGGGCAGTTTGTTTTGCCATAGTTCCCTAGAACAAGGACCCTGAGTTTCTTGAGTGTGAGTGAGGTATCTGCTGCTGGAGTTAAAAAGAATCTCTCTCTTGGGGAAAGTCAGGCAGAGAGGCACATGGCCTGAGCTTGAACCCAGCAGCACAGGGGTGAGCACCCACACAGCTTCGGAAGGCTTGGCTTCTCCAGGTGCAGGGGGAAGAAGAGAACAAGGAAACAATTACTTTCTGCTGCTTCCGAACTGTTTTTTTCAAACAGCCTGTTCCCCATCTGGAGTGAACTCTTGTTCCCCTTAATGCTGCTTTTACTTTTGAATTACTGCCCTGGTGGTCTTCAATGGGACAACAAAGCTGAACTTTCCCTCTTCACAGAAAAGACTTGTATGTTACAACTGTCCTCATTAGTGCAAATAATGGCAGATCCAGGCCTGGGAAAAGAAAAACCACGGGCCACCTGCATAGTTATCCTGCTCACTCATTCATGCATTTGGCTGGCTGCAGCATTTTGTTTTACTTTGGGTCATGTTTGCTTTGCTGTGCTTAAAACCTGGGGTAAAGAGGCAGGGATTATGGTGCTGACGGTCCAGCTCTATCACTCATGGCTGCTAATGGGTCAGCAGCAGGGGACCTCAGCTCTTCATCTTGGTAAGAGAAGTGATTTGAAATCCCTCAACAGAAACGTCTCCCAGCCTGGTGCCTCCTGGAACCTGATCAGATGCTTAAATACCAGCATCTTGGTACCAGCAGTCTGGAAACCAAAGCTTGCAAATGCAAAACCTCAGTAGTGCTAACCTCGAAGAGAAGATGTGAATGACCAACCCGCAGCAACTGCACAGATACTGTGAACTGTTGCTTAGTTTTAATTACAGCTACTCCTGGCTGTATTTCCAGCTGTCTCAGGTTGGGAACTATGGGGTTAAAAAAATCCCCTAGGGACTAGAAAATTGTTATTGAATCCCATACCTTTGCGCTCTCGCTCTCTCTCTCTCTCAACTCCCTGCAAGGCCAGCTCAGGCTGCTTACCTCCCCTTCAAGCCCCGGGCCGGGCAGGAGCTGCTCTTGCTGGGACAAGTGCTAAGGAGCAGGTCTGGTGTAGGGGCATGCAGAGGCTTTTCTGTAGGGCTGCAGAGGCTCTGGGAGGGAGGATTGGAGCACTGGGGAGTACAGATTTAGTTTTGGGCTGGGAGAAAATCTAAGGGGGTCACCATGGATGTTGCATCTGCTTTGTGATTTCTTTTCTGTGTCTCTCTTGCCAAATCTAATTCTGTTTGCTCTCCACTTCATTCTGTCACTCTCTAAAAACCATGACACTAACCACAAAACTCATGAATGGCTTTTAGGACATCACCCCCAAATGTTTTTTTTAAAACTATTTATTTGTTTCCAAATGTATAAGGTCTAGGAAAGTTTAGAAAGTTGTTTTAACTCTTGGTTCATGCTGCAGAGATGTGTTTTGGATCCAGTGACTGTTGAGAGCAGCGATAGCGTGAGCGTATTGAGAGAGGCCTTGTGTTGTTTTCTTACAGTCATGTACAAATTCCTTAAAAGTAGACTTGAATGAGAAGTTCTTCTGTTTGGTTCTTCTCAAATATTGGTATGCAGCAGTCTAGCAGTACTAAAGGGAATAAGGATATTTGCTGAACGAGAACCTGAGTAAGTGCCAGGACAGGACAACGTGGAATGAGAACGTTTTTCTGCAGGAGGAAAAGTAAGGGTGAAAAAAAAGAGAGGACTTGAGTGAGAATTTGCTGCTCAAGTGTTAAATCAAGAATTTTGACTTACTGGCTTTTAAAAAATCTGTTTTTAATGGCTTTGTAGCTGGAGATAATTGCTTCCTACCATTTTCTGTGTTCAATTCCCCTCACTGTACAAGGAGTATTTTTTTTTTTTTACTATCCCTGGTTGATTTGCATCACGTGGTAAGAGGAATACCTTAAATTCTGCATTTTCAGAGCTCCCTAATTGGGTAAGTCATTGCATTAGACTGTAAATGAACAGCTTGTTTCCATGGTTTCTCTTAAAAACAAAAGAAAAGGCCTGATAAACAATTTTCTCTCAATAAAAACCTTTAAAAATAAGAAAAGTCCTAATGCAGTGATTTATGTTATTATTTACTTGGATCCCCTATTTTCACTCAAGTTGTGCCCAGTTTGCTTTGCAGGGGAAGAGATTCACAGTGATTCATCTTAATATTATATTGAGTTTGGCATTAGGAACAGCACTGATAGCTACCCTCCTGCAGTAAGCCCATTAACTTTGCAGCCTAAGTGTGATCAAAGAACTCTTTGCAAGAGCCTTGCACAGTATTTCCACTCTGTGAACACATAAAATGTAAAGCAAAATACCTGAGGAAATTATTTATGGCTTTTTAATGCACACTAGAAAATGCAGTTGGTAAACCTCTGCTTTACTTGTCCTGTTCCTGCAGCAGAACCTAGAGACCAGGCGGTTCAAACTCTTAAGTGAGGTTCGATGTCATCTAAGTGTGACAGGAGGAATTCTGTCCATGGACAGTCCATGCAAGTGGGAAGTGGGAAGGAAGTGGTAGCTCTGCCCATGCCACTCTCAGCCACTGGGGACCAGTAGAGTCCTGCTCATCTTCTCAAACCTCCATACTAAGAGATGCTGAACCGTTGCTTGTCTTTGTTCTGTCCTAGATTGTTGGAACCCTGACCCGCACTCACGACCTTCTTTTGCCAGTATCCTAGACCATCTCACTGCCATAGAAGAGTCTGGTTTCTTTGAAATGCCCAAAGATTCCTTCCACTCCCTGCAGGAAGACTGGAAACAGGAGATCCAAGAGATGTTTGATCAGCTCAGAGCCAAAGAAAAGGTAAGTAGAGAGAAACTCTCTGTGCTTGTGCTCTCTGAATCCCAATTTTCCCATTTCATAATTCATATGGGATCATTGTTCAGTATATCCCAGAGTTAATTTTGTATGTGCTTTACTAGAGCTTGTAATAAGTCCCTGATTCAATGCTGCACCCAAGGGCAGTAAAATAAATACCTCCATCCTGAGCTGCTACTCTTTCCCATATTGCAATGAGCTTCCATTACACATTGTGCTAACTGCTATGATGAGTTACCTTCATTATTTGATGCATATGATGTAGCTATTTCATGGTGAGAATCTGGATTCTCTGGAGAATCCGGCCAAGCTGAGTGATAACTGTTAACAGAAAAAGCTGAAGAGGTAGTTTTGGCATATATATTCCAGTAAATATTGCAGCTTTGATTCTGTCAGGTTTGTGGTTTTGAGGTTTTGAGCGCAGCTGAAGCAGAGAGACTCTGATAAATGTGAGTGCTACCAGGGCGATGGTCCAGTAACTGTTACAATTGAAGTCCACATGGGTAAATAGCAGGAAGCAAAAATGCTAACAGAAATAATAGGGCTGTGTGACCATCAACCTCAGAGTAGAAGTGGAAAAGCTGAAGTGTTCTTCAGGTAAACTTGCAGAAAGCACAGCTTGCTACATGTATGCTGCAGTCCTTAGGGAGACTCTCTTCAGAGTTGTGAGTATGAAAAACACAAAAGCAATGCTTAGGTTTATGGTCTTTTGCCTAAAACTAAATTTTTAATAAGCAGCCAACTTGATTGGAGCTTAGAAGTTTAGGAGACAGAAAAAGAAAAGGAGAGCTTTGGGTGGGGAAGAGCAGCACTGCAACAATACTTAAAACATTTCTGTTCACACATTGTAGTTGCTTTTGGGAAGAATCTAACAGCTAATAGGTGTTTCCCTGATCTTGTTATCCTGTGGCTCAGCTGTGCTGGAACAGTTTCTGAAAACTGGAAACTTCAACAAACAAACAAACAAAGACCAATCACTAGTAGCTAGACTGCCCTCGGGTTTGGAGTCTGTATTCCTCTGCAACAATGAGGACAGAGAATTGTTTTATCCTATTCACACCAGGAGTAAGATGTACTGAACCTCCAGGGTGGGGGGACAGGTAGCCATGGGGGTGTGGGGTGGTGTGGGTTTGTTTTGTTTCATTCTGTTTTTTTAATCTATTTGCTAATCTATCTGAAGTTTAACTTGAATTATTTAGATTTTGCCTTCTGCTATGGAATTAGCCAGCTGGAGATAGTTCTTCTGAGTGCTGAATTCTTTTGTCCTTGTGGTGAGAGGAGTGCAGTGAGAAGACATTTTGAGATGTCAAGAACAATTTCAGCTGATTCATTTTGTCAACAAGGGAAAGACTGAAAAGCTTGCCCTAGGCATCTTTATGCCTAAGGAGCAGTCATGCTTGGTGGAAAATGATAGGAATGACCTCCCAATGTTTTCTTCAATCGTTTTTACTAGAGCTGGATTTTTTTCTTCTCTTCTGTAATGCCTGAGATGGCAAGGTTGTTTTTAAAAGAGTTTATGTCAGTACCAAAGTTAATGTAGGTACTTAACTGAACAATAAAGCAAGGATTAATTCTTCCAGTTATGACTAAGTCTTCTTAAATTAGTTCCCATATACTTAGTCCTCTCTAGTGGCTCTTCTGACATGTTCATGTCTGGTACCCAGCACATTTTCTGTTGCCAATGAATTCAGGATTCGTTGCCTTTTCTCAGAAATACATAACAATGGAAGTTGGAGGGACCTCTGCAGGTCACGGAGTGTGGCGACTCCAGACAGTTTTTGAACACCTCCAAGGGGGGAGGCTCTACAACCTCTTTGGGCAGCTTGTTCTGTGCTCAGTATTGCTGACAGTTTAAAAGTGTTGATGGAATTTCCTGTGTTTCAGTGTACCGCCATTGCCTCTTGTGCTGGGCACTGTCGACAGGAGCCTGGTTCTATCTTCTTTGCACCCTTATATACAATGATAAAGACTCTCTTCCCATCCCACACCCCCAGCCTCCTTTTTTCTAGGATGAGCAGGCCTGTCTCTCTCAGCACTTCTTCAATGGATAGATGCTCCAGTCTCTGTCGTCTTCATGGCCCTTCGTTGGACTCTCTCCAGGATGTCCATGTCTGTCTTGTACTGAAGAGACCCAAGATAGACACAGGGTTGTGGGTGTGGCCTCACAAGTGCTGGTGTCCTGGTCTTAGTGCTGATATGAAGGGCCATAAATGACAAGCACAGCAGTTCTTGAGGGTCATTTTAGGACTTTGGCTTTCAGGTGAGCCTTTAAACAGTGGTGCTTGCAGTGCCATGAGCACAAGTCCTTGCATCACTACTCTTCCTTCAGAATAGGTAACGTCAGTCTTAACCCACAGGTCACAAGGTAGCTTTTCATCTCTCCTTCTTCATCTCCCTGCAGGAGCTGCGCACATGGGAAGAGGAACTGAGTCGTGCTGCTGTGGAACAGAAGAACCATGAGGAGCTGCTACGCAGGCGGGAGCAGGAGCTGGCAGAACGTGAGATTGACATCCTGGAGAGGGAGCTCAACATCATCATCCACCAGCTCTGTCAGGAGAAGCCTCGGGTGAAGAAACGCATGGGCAAGTTCAAGAGGAGCCGGCTGAAGTTGAAAGATGGCAACCATATCAGCCTGCCTTCAGGTTGGTGACTCGTAGGGGCAGGTGAACAGGCGCCTTTGGGAACTCCCTTCCACTGATGCTTATGCATTAGAAAGTGTTGTGTAGACTTGGGGAAAAATGTGCCTCTGGGATCACGGAAATAAATTTGATGCTTTTGTGGCTAAGGTTCTCCAGAGTGCCAAGTATGAAGGCCAAAAGTAAATTTAAGGTGTTACAAGTTTCTTGGTGAGTGGCTCTGTATGGTTCACAGTAAAAATGTTGCTGTTGTAGTTTAACATGTTAATACTCAAAATGATCAGTTCAACAAATTATGTACATAAAAATTGATGGAAGTGCTTGCTCTAGGAGTGTGTTACATAATAGTGCAGCAGGAACCACTATCTACTGGATTTTTCAGTGGGCGTAAGAAATACTAATTCCTTAGCATTGCTGCAGATTCTATAATGGAAACTCAAATTTGTAAAAGAAGAGAAGTGTGGATTTTGTGAGTTACCTAAGGTTCATCGTTAAGTCAAGGGTGCTGGCTTGCACTATATTCTTTGTTTTCTGCAAGGGATTGGCCATTCAGAAGAGCAGTGGTGACAAAATGTGCATGTTAACTGTGCCTTTCTTGAGGACTATAAACACCTATTGCTGGTGGGTTTGCCTAGTTTCAGAAATGGAGAAATATGCTGAGAGAACTTATATGTGGATATACTTTGGCATAAATGTCAGTCACCACATGTGGAGTGATGTAGCTTTGTGAGTGTGAGCACACATCTTTGTTCTGAAGGAAATGTCTATGCTAAGATGATAACAGTTAGCTGTTAAACTTCATTTCTACATAGATCCTGTAAATTGTGCTCTTTGAAAGTTACCATGAATTACTATTTCTTTGTTTTCTTATACTGAAGAAAGATAATTTCAGCTTTTGTTCATATATTTTTATTTTTATTTTGTTAAACAGATTTCCAGCATAAATTCACTGTGCAGGCTTCTCCAACGATGGATAAAAGGAAGAGCTTGATCAGCAGCTGCTCCAGTCCTCCTGCAAGTCCTACCATTATTCCCAGACTCAGGGCCATACAGTGTAAGGAGCTCAATGTAGCTTTGAATATTACAGAATCACAGAACTTTAGAGGTTGGAAGGGACCTCCAGAAACCATCGAGTCCAACCTCCCTGCCAAGTCAGGATCACCCAGGGTGGTTCACACAGGAACACATCCAGGAGGGTTTAGAAAGGCTCCAGAGAAGGAGACTCCACAACCTCTCTGGGCAGCCTGACCCAGGGCTCTGTCACCTTCACTGTGAAGAAGCTTCTCCTCATGTTGAAGTGAAACCTCCTCTCTTCCAGTTTGTATCCATTGCTCCTTGGCTTGCTGCTGCTGACCAGTGAAGACAGCTTGGCCCCAGCCACTTGCTCCCCACCCCTCAGATGTTTGTACACATTGCTCAGATCCCCTCTCAGCCTTCTCTTCTCCAGACCAACCACCCCCGGGGCTCTCAGTCTCTCTCCACAGGGGAGATGCTCAAGTCCCACACTCATCCTCGTGGCTCTCTGCTGGACTCTCTCCAGCAGGTCCCTGTCTCTCTTGAACTGGGGAGCCCAAAACTGGACACAGTATTGCAGGTGTGGTCTCAGCAGGGCAGATTAGGGAGGTTCTTCTCCCCCTCTAGCCCTGCTGGCCACACTTTTCCTGATGCACCGCAGGATGCCATTGGCTCTCTTGACCACAAGGGCACATTGCTGGCCCAGGCAGAACCTGCTGCCCACCAGGACAGTGCTGCTGTCCAAAAGGAAATGTGCAGTCTGTCTGCATGGTAAGATGCCAAGATTACATATCTAGGACAGGACTGGGGAAAAAAAGAGTTCATAACTGTTTGTCTCGTGTCCTGCATGTAGACATTTAGAGAGCAAACTGGAGTGTATTGGTGATGGAGGGGAGTATCCCCTTCTGTGGAGTGTCAAACTTAGCCATGTACTTGAACTGTTGCTGTCCAATTGTATAGGAAATGCTTTTCTTAGATGTCCAGGTCAGTTGTAGAAAAATACTGATTTGCAGGAAGATCCATGAGGCAGTATTGATGTGGATCAGGTTACTGCTGGGAGCAAAAAAAACCCAAGGGCACTTGCCATGAAAAGAATGTTCCTATAATAAAATAGAATGAGGTAGACAAGCATATATTAGAAGTGTGAAAGGGATATCAATTGATGTGTAGTGTTCGTGTTGGGTATCATGTATTGTGTCTCTGGTATCCAACTGGTTGCTCTAAATGAGAAACCAGTGATGGAATGAAGCTCTAAAACCTATCCATACTAACTTTGAAGGAATCTGGTGGTCAGATCTATGTGGATAAGTGGTCAGAATTCTGAGAGAAGCCTGAAAGGATGTTTTCATTGCCATTCCTGTTCCAGCCAACGTTGTTTTCTTTCTGTTGCTGCTGAACCAATTAATTCTTCATGTTTTTCTTTCTCATTTTCCATCATTCTTCCTGCTCGTGAAGTGACTCCTGCTGAAAGCAGTAAAACGTGGGGACGGAGCTCAGTCCTGCCAAAAGAAGATGGAGAAGAAGAAGAGAAGAGAGGCCAAAAGAAAAAGGGACGCACTTGGGGACCAAGCTCGCTTTGCCACAAGGAGCTAGGTGCAGGAGAAGAAGGGTAAGAGAGGTCCTGGAATCATTCTGTTGTGTGGGTTCTAAAACTGGCTATAAGTTGGCTCACAGGAGATTTTGCCTATCTTCTTGCAAACACTTTTCTGCTTCCAAGCTTATTTGCTGTGCCAGAGATGTTGGAGATTCAGAGCAGATTACCAAACTCTGCTGTGTTCAGTGCCTTGCTAGAGGTCCCGCACTGCCGATGCTATTTGTAAGCTGCAGGACTTCCTAACTGTGCAAAACTCTCTCTCTTAGCTTGTCTTTATTTTCAGGCCAACCTTCTGTGGTTTCATATCATATCTGAAACTACTTCTGCTTTGCAATTGTTAGCTGCTTCTTGCCTTAAATGTTACTATTCAAGAAATATCTGATAGAGCCAGGCAAATATTTTCCCTTCAGGCTTTTGCAAGGGACATGTACCAGATGTACGCTGAGTGAATGCATCCCGGATGGGACTTTTGCGGAGGTACAAGCTGTGCCTCTCTCTCTGCAGATTCTTGTTCTTTAGCTTCTTATTTTGTATGCATATGCAGTATTTGTACCAGGGTTCCAACGGATCATTGCCAGAATGCTGCTTTAAACATGAGACTGTTTTGATGTTCCGAGACATTAGATTTGTTTTTTTTTTTTTCAAATGGAGTTTGATATTTTTTGCTGCTGATAAATAGATAGTTTGGCTTGCCATATTTTGTAGCAAGATGTAAAGGGATGGGGTAAGTTAATTAATGTGAGACGATATATAAAAATATTAACAGTTTATTAATATTAAATATTCAGAACTCGCATCACCCCAATCACCATTTAATAATAATATTAACAGGCTCTTAGCAACGTTATGGAAACTATGTACAGGTTATAACAGGATCTGGAAATAGTTATTAATATATACATTAATTAAACTCGATATAAACTGGAAGAGAAGGCTTTGCGGTCAGTATACCGCTTGCTCACTAGATAAGCATAGGACATAAAGGAGCAACTTTCTACTTAGGGCAGAAGGCAATTAATAATTACAAGAGGCTTTGGCATTTACCCACAAAATTATTATCTGACAGTACCCAAGGCGGGGTTGCTGTCGGTAGCCGTCAGCGGCTTTAGAGTCTCCCCTGGGCTTCTGGGGAAGGAGGCAGACGATCTCTGACCTGTTCCTGGTTCTCTGGACGATCTGTATTCTCTCCAGGGCTTCCGTCTGGGCAGAAGGCTTTCAGGTACAGGCAGGACGTCTTGCAGTCACGCTGGCGGTGCAGGTCGAATGCGTGTAGGTATCAAAGACACGGGCACGGCACAGCGTGCAATGGCAAAGGCAAAAGGCAGCGTGCTCTCTGCTGACCTCCCTTTTATCCAATGCCGCCCAAGGCCAATGGGCCTTTGGACACAGGACAGCCAATGAAACGGCAGTTAGCCAAGATTTGCCCATATTAGGTGGAACCATAGGCCTGCTCCACCCTTCTTCGGGAAGAACACGGGCCCTGCACAAGGCAGTCCCGTGCACCCTGTTTACCACAGGGTCTGGTCAGGCAAGGGACCCCAGACTCAGTGGCGCCAGGCCCTTTGTCCCTTTTCCCGCCGTTGCTCTCCCCCAAAACAGCAGGAGGAAAGCAGAAAAATATGTCTGGGCAAGCCAGGAAAGGTATAAACCCAATTTGGCTTGCCTAGGCCTACCACGACACAAGGGAAAGAGAATAACTGGTTATAATTTATCTTTAATATTACATGCTCAGGTGTGAAATTCCTGTAAAATAGATCTTTACATAATGCATCACTGCTACAGTCTTATGCAAGATGGCCTGGACCTTAGTGTTCTAATGACATTCAAATATCTTCTCCCTTAAAGGTACTCTTGACATACTGACAGGGCAATGTGGAGGAAGCTTCTCAACTCCTGACCGTGTTTTACCTGCTTTACGGGTTGAGTGTAACATTCTACAGTATTAAAACCAGGTGTCACACTTTACAATCATTGATTGCATAAAAGGACAGGAGATCACTGAAGCTGGTAGAAAAACATTTCTACCTTCAATTCCTGTTTTAAGAATTCTAGGAATGAAGCTCTTCAGTTTACTGTTCATCACTGAAGCAGTTAATTGCTTTTGGGCACAGACAGCTGGAAAGGAGCTGCTGGCTAACGATGGCTGCTTTTAAAACTGCCCTGTTCCTTTTACAGCTGAGATGTACTACAGAATTCATCACTTTTCCCAGGGTGACTCGATAAATACAGCGATGGCATTTTGCAGAGTGTCTGAAACATGATCGTGTTGCTGAGGGAGCAGTAAGGTTAACATACAACAAACTGCTACTTCTTGCTGAGATCACAGCAGACTGCCGATTTTAACTTGGAGGGACAGAGTTAGAATAAACATTAATGATTCAAATGATAGAGTGCTTGCTATTGTTAGTATTTTGTAATAATGATTTTGCAAGGGAAGGGAATCAAAGTTGGGGTAAAGTGAAGAGATAAACTTAGGATAGAAAAGTCTAGGTCAAGTCTTCTCCATGACTCTTTTTCTGATAGCGGCAGTGCTGCTGTTCCATGACTTGGTGATCAAGGGTACTTGAAATTTTCATCACTTTTATCAGTTAACCTGTGTTCTCCACATGAGCTAATTCTAAATTTATGCAAGAATTGCAGTGAAGTTCTCTAGGTGAAGTAAACTGACCTATAATTAACATCAAATAAAGGTTATGCAGTGATCATTCACCATTCAGCATTTGTCTTTGGGCATAAGGTATATGCACAGCGGCAGAAGGCTCCTGTGCTGAATTGCAGAGACTGGATGAAGCTTTATGTTGGGCTGGTGTTGTGAGAGTTCATTTCTTGCCTTGTGGTATGTTCTCAAGGATATCTGCTGAAGTCTTAACTGTCTTTAAACCTGACATTGATTATTACTCTGACTGTTACTGTGGCATTTTCATGCTGGTGGTGTTACTGATTCAGTGGAAGGTGATGCTGTATGTGGGGTAGTCATAGTCCTTTAGCAGTTGTCGCTTAAGTTCTTGCAAGCTAATTAGAGGTCAGGCTGAGAACAGACAGTCCTTATTCATGACAGTATTAATGTCTTACCATGGTGTTACAGAATGGTATTAAGACACTGAAGATACCATCATAGAGTTGTATGGAGGTGTTTTTGTCATCCCAGTAGGAAAAGACAACAGAGAAGTAAACCAACTGTAACACAACAGATAGTAATAACCTTCCTGTTATTTAATCTAAATGGACTAGAGGTAAGAAGTCTCTAGGTTCCTGAATTGGCTGGTGACTGCAATAGTTTTGCTGCTAGTGTTTTCAAATCAGTGCAACAGATCTTTCCTTGGATCAGTAACAGATAATAATGCTGTAGAAGGAATGGAGTTTAAGTAGGCGTGTTTTGGATTGTTGTCAAATGCACACCACTGTCTCATTTAAGAGGATGTGCAGCTATCCTCCCTATGGGCCTTCGGGGTCTGCTTGTAATCTGGGAGAGAGAAGGGAGGAGGTGCAAAATATATAAGGGGAGGATGAAGATTTTATAACCTTGAAGCAAATGTATCAGGCCTTGAAATTATTCTGGTAGCTGTTTATCTTTCTGCTTAGACTGAGCTGCTCTTTGTCAGTAAGAGCAAATCTTCAGCCTGTTTTTTGCAAGGGGAGGTTGCTCTGAGAAGCCATAAGGAAGCAAACTAAGTCGATGTGTCCTACTGTACAATAAAGAGCAATTCCCAAGGCCAGATACTTGCAAATAACTGTGGCTGTAAAGTGAAGGCTCACTGGAGATTACTGCTGCCTATCACTTGGGAATTTGCTGGCTCTGCATATAGAGAACAGAGTATGTATTTTCCCAGTGCCACTGAAATATCTTCTTTTATAGTCTTCTTACCCATAAAGGTTTTGACATTGAGTGCTAACATGGTTTGTGTCCACTGGCCAGCTTTCCCTTCATCCCTGCTCTGTTTACAAGTATTTACCCTAACTGTGCATCTTGTACACAAGGATAATGTAGGTACAACGCTCATTGTATGCTGGGATGTGTGATACAGCTGAGTGTAACGTGGAGGGAGTGAATCAGAACAGACCCACACACTGAGTTGCATCTCTGCTGTCAAACCATGCGGTCATCCGTCTTGCTGAGCAGGGCTCAGCACTGTGCTGCCTGGGTTCAAGTTCATAGCAGGGTACTCTGTGTGCCAGAATGGTTAGTGCTGGGGGAATGGAAATGTTGGGCTTCCCAGGCAGCTGAGAACTGCACAGGATGCTTCTAGTGTAACATTTGTAGTGTAGCCATCAACCAGCACAGTATGTGCTGAATCAAAGTTTAGACCTTGGGACCTTGCTGTAGCAGTGTAGCTTGGTGACAACCAGGGCATCCCAGTTAGGTGCAGAACAGAGGAAAAATGCACTCCAAGGCAAAAAACGCTCATATAGCTTTGAAATTCTGCAGTGAAAGCCATCTTAGAGCTGCAGAGTGATTCTGGTGGAAAATAACAATCATGAATAAGAACTTCTGTATGTTCGCATCCTTCTTTCTCTGTAAGGGAAGGATTGGGACTGGTTAGGTGGTTTATCAAAGAACAATGCAAGTCAGTAATGTAGCTGGAAGAGGTCTCATCTCCTTTAAGTTTTTGGTTCTTTTGATAACAAGTTGATACTCTTGTGTGTGCAGTTGAGATCATTCAGACTATCCATAGATCTTCCAAACTCCTTTCATTCAATTTCTGTCTCTGTGTGTGCGCTGGCTTTTCACCAACACTGTTAGGTGTTTCATGTTGGAGTTTGGGGAAAGGCACTGGAAATCTCACAGTTCAAACTGTATTGACTGCTGAACAGTAAAACTTTGTGAGCTGATATGTTGGAAAGTTATGCTGCTTACTAAAGTTTTCTGATGCAGTTAAAATATTGCAGGGAAAAAGCAGGATGATGGTAACCGTTACTAAGGAATTCAGGTGCCTGCTGGCACACTGTTAAAGGCAGGTGATGTCAAAGTAGAGATTTGGGGTTGGATTTTTGACTTGTCTGGTTTTGTGAGGTTTGGGTTTTTCTTTTACAAGAAAAACTCAGACAGAAATTATGACATGGTTTATGATTTTAGTTACCTATTCATAATCTAGAACTTCTGCTTTTAACTATCTGCTCTTAAATGCAGTGTTTTCTTCAGTGGTGAAGCATTTGGCTTTGGGTTTATAACACAGAGGCACAACTCTGCTGTTACAACGACTTTAGCACGACATTGTCCCAGGGAGTGAGCTTTGACTTCCCTTGTGCATTTGTATTTCACGTGGAAAGATTTTTTGAAGATATTTTTCCTCTCCTCCTGCTAAGCTCTTTGGTTTTTGCCTGCTGTAGTAGGTTTTGCTTTGGTTTAAACAAGAAATGTTTCACCTGTTTTTTGTGATGGTTTCTATTATTCTGCATTCATAGCTGTTGGTTATCAGCAGTGGTCTTTTGGCTGCCATGGTGTAACAAATGAGAAAGGGACTTAGCATTATTTTTTTTTAAGGTTTAAAGATGTTGCAAAATGTCTGGCTATGGGAGGCTACTTCAACTTGCGTAGTTAATTTCTGCATACTCTAAATAAAGCAATAGAGAATATAGAAGGAGGAATGAAGTTTGATTGTGTGCCTGGTATATTTTATCCCATTTCAGTCTGAAAGCTCTGGTAGAAGGATACAAGCAGTGGTCCTCCAGTGCACCAAACCTTGGCAAGATCCAGAGAACTGCACCTGCTTTTCCAGGATTCACCAGCTTAGCAGAGATAGGTAAAGGAATTCTTGAGCTTTATGTTCTTACCCTGCTTCCGTTCACAATTGAATGGTCCTCTCCTTTCCTGACCTTCACCTGGTATGTTACTGCAGTGTTTTCATTTTGGTGGTGTAAGTTGTTCTTTTGTTTGTTGTGAAGAATTATTTTCTCCTTCTGGATTTTCATTCTGTTCACCTTTCTGCTTGTGCTGCTTCTCTGTCAAGCTGACAAGCCTCTTAATTCCCTTCTAGCTCCATGTTACCTCTCAGTTCCCTTCTGGTTAGTGTTAAATGTGCAGCATGGTTACACCTGAACTGGCAAGGAGAGACCCTTAGAATTTCTTAACTTTTGCTCCTCACTCCCAAACATAAATTTACTCTAGAACTAACTGAGGTGCAGATTGCTTCTGGCATGCTGTTCTGCCTTTAATCTCAAACAGGTCACTGTCACCAATTTCTTCCACTTTGGTAGGGTTTCCAGTTGCTCGTCCCTGCCTGTCTGCTTTGGGGTCAGTAGCCTGCCTGTGAATTTGTGGCAGTCGGTGAATGAGCTTGTGATGAGGACAGTCACACCTGAGAAGAAGCTTAGTTTCGTGTATGTTCGCCAGTGAAGATGTTACATTAATGCAACGTCTGTTTTCATCTGCCTTCCAGATGATGAAGACAGTGAATGTCTTAATGGGGAGGACAAAGTGCACCCTTCACCAGGGCACAATCAGTCATACCTCTGCATCCCGTTTCAGAAGAATGAAGACTGGGATGGCCCTTCTAGTGATGCCAATGAGGAGTCCACCCCTGTGAACTCTGCTACTAGTACCCCACAGCTGACACCTACCAACAGCCTCAAACGCAGCGGCTCCCAACACAAGCGATGCGAGGTTGCATTGCTCGGCTGTGGCGCGGTGCTGGCTGCTGCAGGCCTGGGTTTTGATCTATTAGAAGCAGGGAAGTGTCAGCTGCTGACGGAGGAGGAGCCAGAGGCACCCAGGGAAGAGAAGAAGAAGCGTGACAGCATTTTCCAGCGTGCCGGACGCCCCCGCAGGAGCACCAGCCCGCCCTCCCGGAAGATCTTCAGGAGGGAGGACCCCACGCTGCTGCTGGGCGAGCCATCCACCTCCCTCACCCTGCTTTCCCTGTCTTCCATTTCCGAATGTAACTCCACCCGGTCCCTGCTGCGCTCAGACAGCGACGAGATTGTGGTGTACGAAATGCCTGTCAGCCCCGTCACAGTCAAGGCTCCCCTGCCAGCCATCACCAACCCGCTGGTCAACGTCCAGATCGAGAGGTTCAAGCAAGACCCCCACCAGTCCCTGACTCCCACGCATGTGACAGTCTCCTCCCACACCCAGCAAAGTGGGCACAGGCGCACCCCTTCTGATGGGGCTATCAAAGGGAGTGGACTAGTTGTCAATGGGTGCCCAGCCAGTGGATGCCCTTCCAGTAGCTGCTTAACTGGAGCACTGGGAGCAGGTAGGTTTTCAGCCATCTTCCTTTTCCTCTTCAGAAGAAAGACCCAAACAGTGTAATTACTTGTTAGGAAGTGAACTTGTTGCTCACAGAGCCTCTGTTGTGAGGGCAGCCCACGAGAGCAGCTTTACACAAGCAATGAGCAGAACCATCCACTAGTGGTGTCTATTCCAGTGGCGCTGCGCTGGGAGCTCTCTCTGCTCCTCTGTGCTGTGAGGCAGAGGTGCATTGTTCTCAGATAAAGATGGTACAAATATTGTGTGTTTTCAGCAGTTCCTTCAGATTCCATCTCTATTGCCTTTATAAACCTCTTTGTATTGCTGCTACAGTTTTTAAGTAAATTGTGATCTTCAAGACAGTGAAAACTGGATCGCTGAAGCCGTTTGGGGCTGTTTGCTCTTACTACTTTGCAAGCAAGAGGTACTTCCCTGGGTAGGTGGGGTTCTCGTTGTTGGAATCTTTAGGAATGCCTGTGACTTGTTAACATAAAAAAATGCTTTCTTGTTTTCTTGCCCTAGTAATTCAGAGAAAAAAAGGACCAGAATAATAAATTAAAATCTGATTTAATTAGATTTTTCCCAGTGGTAAAACAAAATACGAGGTTGTCTGTTGAATGGCAGTCTGCAGTAAAATGTGGGTTAATGCAGCTGAGAATACTCATTAAAATGCCATTCATGAAAATTTAAAAATTCTGTTTATAGAAAAAAGCAACAACAAAAAACCCAAACAAAAAACCAGCTACAGAAAACAACCCCAAGCTAAGCACCATCCTCTACCCCTAAACAAAAACCAAGCAGGAAGCATCCACAGTAGGCAGTATTCATTGGCTTTCCCAAGGAGTTGATCCTGCGTGCTGCAGACAGGTGCCACATGCCGCTGTACACATGTCTGGCTCACCCATTTGAACTGTGAATGGGTGATGTGTCCCCTGAGTGCTTGGGTGAGTCCTCACCTCTGGTAAGAGTCTAAATCCATTCTCTCCAATCTGAAAATTGAAGAAAATGAGACAATGAGCAAAACTTGCTGCTTGTCCTAGGTCAGTGAACTAGGTGTCTCGCAAAGTGCTGAGAACAGTATAGACATAAAGAAGTCGGTTGCTGACTTCAGACTGATGTAATATTGAAGATCTGGAGTTTGGAGACTCTGAATGGAGGCTTTTTGCTTTGAAAATGTTATCACAGCGTGCATACAACAAACAAAGGTCAGTTGGAACCATTGAGCAGTGACATCTAACATGTTTCCTTCTTCTCTTGCATCCTCTGTTTTGGGTAGGTGTATTAAAAACACCTAGTCCAAGTAGAGATCCCAACGAGGTCCCTCGCCTGCCAGACCCCAACCTTGTTTTTCCTCCAACCCCAAGACGATGGAATGCACAGCAGGACCCCACACTGGAGAGACCCAAGACTCTGGAGTTCCTGCCCCGGCCACGTCCTGCAGCTAGTCGGCAGCGGCTCGATCCCTGGTGGTTTGTGTCACCCAGCAATGCCAAGGGTGAATCTTCTGCCAACAGTTCAAGTACTGATACTCCAAGCAATCTGGACTCTTGTTTTGCTAGTAGCAGCAGCACTGTAGAAGAGAGACCTGGACTGCCTGCACTGCTTCCTTTCCAGGTGGGTCTTCCTGTAGAGGAGCGGACACTGTTGGACATAGATGCTGAGGGGCAGAGCCAGGACAGCACCATTCCGCTATGCAGAAGTGAACTTAACACACACAAAGCTGCAGCATATGAACTCAAGCAAGAATTCTGGTCTTAGTATGAAATCCACTGGGGATAGTGAGCCCCTCTGAATTCAGTCCTACTTTTTGCACTGAGAATGCACTTTGAAGACAGATGAGATGGAGGGATGCTACAGAGATCATATGGTGCTGCCTCTGCTGAAGTTGTGTTGTTCAGCTGCCTGATTTTTGTCTGCAGTTGGATGAAACTCGGCAACTCTGAGCTGATGACTTTTGCTGTGGGGTTTTTCTGTAGTCTTCCCTGCCCTATTACTGCAGTTTGAATCTGCAACGAGCTAAAATTACCATATCAAAGTCTTTGTTACTGACCTTGTAGGATTTGGCACTTGGAGTAAGTATAATGGTATCTATTCTGGTATTAATCAGTATTTTCAAAACTCTAATATTACACTACAGCAGACAGCAGTGTTTGATGTTTTCCCAAGGAGTCCAGAACAGAAACAAGTAACTATCTGGAGACTACCTTCTCTGAAAGATATTCAGATTGTTAGATTGGCCTGGGAATTATGGTACCCCCTCTGAAGGAGCAGAAGTAGCCATCTTAGACTCGCTCGTCCTCTTTTGCTCATGTGGCTGTGCAAGGTGGAGCAGGTTGCAGAGGAAGGGCATGGCCTCTCCTCTGGGAGCAGGCTAACTGGGCTGCTGGGAACGAGCAGGTGCAGTCAATCCTGGCTTCAAGGCAGGTTGGATGGACTCGAGGTCCTTCTCAGCCCTCTTTTCTACATCCCTGTGCTTTCAGAAAGGTGAAGCCTTATGGTACAGCTGTTCGCCCTAGCTTGCTGTTTTGTTTTAAACTTTGGCTCTATCAGCCTCCTTTTCCTCCCCTTGAATTTGAGGCTCATGGTCAAGCTGCCTCATCTTTGGGAAGGGAATTCTTTAGAGCTGTGTTGGCTTGCAAAAGTTAGTTATGTGTCCCCTCACACTGTTCTGTGTGGGGTTTTTTGTTGTTTTTTAATTCCTAATTTTCCTTCTCTCATATGCTCTCTAGAAGTGGCCCTTGAAATCCAAAACTCTTCTCATGCACACTGATACTTGTTTAAGGCTCTTCTGAAATTGGGGCTTTTCAGTAGTTGGATTGTGCAAATGGGAGTTAAACCATCTGGGTTATGATTTATTTTGTCACTGACTCACTGTGTGACCTTGGGCAAATAATGTAACCTCTGTGCCTGAATTTCCCCATCTGTACATAATAGGAATAATACCTACCTCACAGTGGGAGGGGTTGGGACATATGTAATAGGTATGAAGTCCTTTGAGATCTTTGAGTGAAAGGCACCATAAACATGTGAAACTTTATTCCTGTGCAAATATGTGAAAGATCCTAAGTGGAGCAAGAGCAGAGCCCCATGGTGAAGGAGGAAGTCACACAAATAGGGTCTGCAGATGCTCATGGCTTTCTGTACAGACTGGAAGTGCCCATGCCTCTGCAGGTGTACCTTACTGGCTTCAGTCAGAGCTTCAGCCTGCCACACTTCCAGCATCATACATCAGGGATGTGGCTTTCACATGAGTGTAACAGGGCAGTTTGCATTGTGAACAGCCTATCCGTTCACTGTTGTTGTACAGATCTGTGCTCACCTTGCTAACCTACAGACTGTTTGGGTGCAAGCAACTGCTTTGACAGTGCTGTCAGTGCATGCTCAGCCTGTTACAGTGCAGTCCAGTCCTGTTGGAAAGCAGCGTAGCCAAATATTTTCTTACAGCCGTCAGCACAGAGAGCTTGTGTTAAAAACCAACATGTGTGGGGAAGTGCTGTACTTAAGTTTTTTTTATTGTTTGAGGGCTAAACCCAAGATGTTACTGTTAGCCAAGTGCACCCTTTTTTCAGGCCCTGACAGTATTTGTGTTCATATACAATGGTCACACATTTCTTGTTGGTCACATTCCATGAAAAATGTTTAATGGCATAGTTACTTTTTGTTGCCTTCCCCTCTGAGTGCTCCAGAGATAGCCTTATGATGCTACACTAGCTGCTGAAGTTGGATAGACTGCTGACTCTGTAGGCAAGGTGTTTTTATGGGGGGCTAAGATATTTTAAGAAGAAAACTTCTTCATTAAATGCAGAGCTTTAAGCTTTATTTATTTCTTAAGCATTCATCCATTTGTTTTCCATTTCTTAAAAGTCAGTTCATGATCTAGAAACTGGAAAAAAAAAAAAACTAAAACTAAAAAATAAATTTAAAAAAAAAAAAAAAAAAGCAAAAGCAACCCCAATCCAAACAGATGATCCATTTTGGTTGTGCTATAGAAGCCAACTCAAGGCTCTGTCAGAGGGACTTAAAAGCAGCAGTTTATAACTTTTGACCTTTCATAGTCTACCTTACCACTATAGAAATCTGGAACGAAACTGGATCAACTGTTCTGAAATGCAGTACTTTCTATCCATTATGAATGCCACAGGAATCATCTGCTCTGTGAAGACATTGCCTGGAATAGCTCCATTTGAACAGAAATATTGTAAGTCCACCCTCTTGTTTAGACTTGGCCCACCAAACTTTCTGATAGTTGGCCAGTTGCTCTCATCAAATCCACTGTTAGTTTCTGTTGTGTTCTGTACCTCTCTTGCTCAGTGAAGTTGAGAATGAAGTATCAAACTCCCTTTCTCCCTTTTAGACGATCACTTGCTCAGACATACGGCACTTTCACCTCTTAGAAGTACTCTTGTCCAAAGAGCATTTCCCCTGACACCAAATGGACATTGCTGCATCAGAAGAACTCAGCAGGGCAAATGACAAAGTATCAAGATCAGGGGTTTTGCCCCAGACAAAGCTGCCAGAAAGACTAGGTAGAAGCATAGTGCTTGGGTGTTTTAAAAACCTGCCCTGGGTGCAGCTATCTTCTTTGAATCTAGCATGTGAAATGAAACAAGGTAGTCTTTGAGCACTGGCCCATAGCTATCTCTGGTAGGGAGCCCTGGTCTCAGACAAGAGAGTCTGTTGTAGGAAGAAAGCAGTTGGCTTTAGCAAGCGGTGGGAGATTGCTTTTGTCAGGCAGAGAGGGCTCTCAAGGCAGAGCCTCGTCTGGTGCTTTACCTCATGGATCCCAAAAGCTGTTGCAGCTAGTGTGCTGGGGCCCAGAGGCTGTATGCATGTTTAAGTTAGCTCTCCCTGTATCCATGGATCCCATCCTGGCGTGGTTTATCTTCTCTTTTAATCGGTTGTGCTTTTTCAGTCCCACTTGTGGGAGCGGAGGTGTTCCAGATCCCCACAGCAGTGCCTCAGTGTGGTACTCTGGATGCTGAGGAGACAGGAACCTGTCAGCTCAACACATTTATTTTGTTTTCCCCCTACTGGTTGTGGTATTCCTGTTTGTCAGGGAGATGTGCATTTCAGAACATCGACTGACAGCCCTTTCTAGCAGTGTTCTTGAGGAAGGTGGTGCAAATCTCACTGTTAAAGAGAATCTTATAACTGTATTTGTTCCCAGACACTTGAATGAGTTGACTCCCGTGTTTTGGTTTGATTTTTGAGAACTAGAAAAAGGTAAAACATGAGATCACAAAATCACCGAGCAGTCCAGACTAAAGAACGGGTAGAATGTGTTCAGGTAATTACAGGGCTCACGAAGAGGAAGGGACAGGGGTTTTAACTTGTGGTTACAGCAGTAAGATTTCTGGCCTGGAAATAAAGACATTTTCTTTGAAATAATCACCTGTCGGTGTGTATCACAACCAATGTAACTGATGGGCTGGTTCAGGAAGCAGAAGAAAGTTCTCAGGCCTTCAAAATATGCTCCCCTTGCATCCTGCTTGTTTCTCCTGTGAAACTGGGGGGAAAGCAGAGATAGCAACCAGTGCAAAAAATGACACATTTTGAGACAAATTTCTACTGGTTTCACAGAAATCGAGTGTGGGATGGGTAGAGAGAAGAAAGCTTGGTGTCAAAACTGATGTGACAATAGTTATGGATTGTTTTCTAACATGGTAACTTCCTGTGGGCTGCACAACACTATTTTGCCAGGTCTTACGTCTTTTCAGTCCCCTTCAGAGGTGTGAATGTAACTTTTGCTAGGGTTTTGTTTGTTTGTTTGTTTGCTTGGTGAGGTTTTATTTTGTTTGTCTGGTTTGGGTTTATTTTGTTTTTGTGCACATTACTCATGCAGTGGCTTGATACTCAGTATGGGACAGGGAACTTCAGTGAAAATAGTCTTTTTGTAGTGGTTTTCTGACAAAATGAGTGTTTTCAAAGTGAAGTTTTCATGACCGATGCGGAAAGACCTGTTGTGTTTGGGTACCTCTTTCATGATGTAGCTTTCTGTACCTCTAGGTAAGGGAGTAGTTGCCTTCCTCTTCATAGCATGCTGTTATTTCAAGGCTGCATGGACAGTGCTGCGCAGAGGTGTCGCTTCCATCTGTCGTGAGGCTGGTACCTCTCATTCTGCTGAAGGTGAGGCAGTCACAGCCAATTAAAGAAAAGTCTTTGCCATCTGGAGTGTTCTACTGAATAGAAAATGACAGGAAACCTTCTATCATGAGTCACCTTTTTCTCTCAAACTTAACTTTCATTTGAAACAGAGCTCCTCTCTGTGGGATGAGTATGGGAGCTGGAGTCCCATTAGCTGTATGGAACCAAACCAGATATTGTATCTGAAAAGTCAACGACAGCCTGGTACTTGTGTAAGGTTTTTTGAAGCTAATGCTAATTAGTTTGTTTCTTTAGGGTTTTTTAAAGCCATTCTTGGTAAAAGTACTTACTGCCTTCTAACATCTCCCATGTGTTTTTGAAATATTCTTAAGATCTCTTACCCAGTCTCTGGCAAGTAGGGAGGCTCTTGTCTTGCACAGTGATACAGGTGCTCCTCTTGGCTTCACAGTTCTAAGTATGAAACAAGGATGCCTACATTTGGCAATAAAGAGGTCTGGTCCTGATCCTGTTGCTGCAGAATGGTTTGTTAGCTTTGATATTTGTAACTCACTTGAGACTATAGTCTGGGTAAGACTGGACACGAGAAGTGAGAGGACAGGCATAGGTGAAGGCACATCTGCGAACAAGCAATGTGTGCAGCACCAGGTACAAAGAAACCAAACACACCTCTGCTGTCACAGAGGGTAACTTGCAGACTTCATAAACCTTTGATTGGTTGTATCCTTAAGATATCTTTAGGAAATAATGCCTTCCTGTGTTTTCCTAGTACGTTTCCTATTGTAAAGTTAGAATATGGTGGTTTGCACAGCCAGTGGTGTCTTATCTAGCTGGACAGAAAAAGGGTCAGTGACAACATTTTCACTTTTTCTATTTCCAAACCAGATTTTCATTTTTTGCGTAGTTAAGAGTCTTATACTTGTTTCTTCAGTTTTCTCAGTTTGTTTCTTCAGTTTCTTCTCCATTTCACAGTACGGAAATACATTTATGGCTTATTCTGCTGCTCTCTCTGTTGAACACAGTAGTAAAAAGTCACATGCTGCAATTAAAACAAGATTATTGTTTTTTCTCATGCTCAGCTTTTTTAAGCAGCTTTGTCATTGGTTGAAGATAAATACAGCTTCTGAAATGGTCAACATCAGCTTTATTTTGGTAAAAAAAAAAAGTAATTCCCTTTCTAGAAGGTGCACGTACTTGATTATGAAGTAATTTACCGCTGGCAGTTAGGTCGGGGTTCTGATGTAGCTACTGGCATCATTGTTGTTCCCCTCTAACAAAGGTCTTTTTACAACTGGAAAGTCTCAAGCATTTCATCAGTGTTTGTAAACAAGAGGCACACTTCATCTTCTTTTCTTCAGGAGTAGAAAATCTTTTCTTTGGTTCTCAGTGACCAAGAACATGATTTTCCTACTGAGACTTGGCTTTCGTTGTCTTGCTTTTTTCAAACCCATGAAATAGCAATGTATGTGTTAGGGGCATCCTGTACTCCTAGGTGCCTTCACATGCTCCTTGCTAGGGCCTGAGCTTGGTTTTTTGGGGGGACTCCTGTTTGTAGCTTTCAGTGCTGTAGTGTTTTTCATCACACATCAGGCCAAATGCCAGCATGTTAAACATCTCATGTCCTCCCTGTGCATCCTACACTGATGTGTGCACACCCTTGTGGAAAGAAGCTGGTGATTGCTGGCTCTCATTTTCTCCTGGTTAGATTATTGTCCCTGTCCCTTCTTTATCAGTTATTTATTTTTGTTACCACAGTACTTGGGAACTTAGGACAGAATCTAATGCCTGGTTTAGGTGTGCATTGACCCAAAGTGTTTCTAAGCTAGAAGCATGAGACACAACTGAGCGAAGGGAAAGCTGAGAGTGACAGGAAATAACAAATGGAAAGGTGAAATTATTATTCTTATTGTGATAAACAGTCAGAAGACAGATGGATACTAGGTGCTTGTTTATCTCCAGGCATTGTAGGGCAGTTGGGTTCTAAAGAAGAATGGAGGAATGTGTAGCTACTTAATTTCTGGTTGGTTTGTTTTTATTTTAGCCTGAGCTACCTCATTTGTAGAGATGGAATGAGAGGAAAGGGTAAGTTTTGGTAAGAATCGATCTAGGTAAGCAACCGAGGCTGGAGTGCTGGGAGGGTGGAGAAAAGCACTTGCCTTTGGCTGTTTGACATGCCAGTTCCTGGTGGGAGAAGTAAAGCCAGTTTTGTAGGTTAATACTATACTTGCTTTTATTGTGGATGTTTCAAAATAAACAACAAATGACACGGCAGGATATTTTTAAGAATGGTTTCTGACCTGTAGAACTGCTGATGGTCCACAGCTCAAAAGATGATTTCATGTGGATCCCCAGTGCTTTTGAAAGTGAAGGTCTGCTTTGCCTTTTTTTTTTTTCCTGGGGAGAGAAATCATTTCATGTGCTCTTAAAGTGGACCTACACACAGTGCTGATGGTTTCCCTGTGGTTGGCAGTGTTGTTTTCCTAGTGTATCAGATCCTACTGCAGCGCTTACTGTATCTCTGTGCCAGTTATGTGCAGACAACCCAACACAGCTAATATTAAGAAACCATCACACATTTTTAGTGTGTAGAGTGGTGGATTTACAAGCTCAGCTTGAAGTGGGCAACTGTTAGGTCTGTAGCTGATGGGTCAGATGGAGGCACAGCTAGCAAAAGAGGGCTTAGAACGAATCTGCAGGAGGAATGCCAAAGTTTTATTTGCTTAAAATAAATTATTTGGAAAATGAGGACACAAGGTCTTTCTTTATTCAGAAATACTTTTCTAGGATCTTGTTCATGCTCATATTTTAACTGCCAGGATGAGTAGTGAGTGTGTTCAGAAGCTGTTGGCTGAAACCCACACATGAAAGCAGAACAATGCATTTTATATATGCCATTCCAGAATGATTGACACTGTCCCCCTGTTCTGCCTTTATTGTTCCAGTTTAGTATTTTCTGAAGAACAGATGTTGAGGTTGGATAAAGCTAACCTTGTCTTGGAGAGACATAGGAGTCTGAGAAAGAAGAAACATTGTTCTAGCCATGTCATGATGCTTTTGTGTCTCCTTCTCTTAGCAGCAGCTCCATTATAGAGCAGGAGGGTGTGCTGGTATTTTTCCAAGCCTCATTGATAAGAATGCTGCTAACAGCAAGTTTCAGTATATAAATGAACAAGTTTTTCAAGAAACTGCACAATTGGTTTCAGAACAAACCTGGCCTGTGATTACTCTTTGGCATAGCTCAGTTGCACACTGAGCAGCTTGAGTTCAAGTCACTGCATGTGGAGGAGAATTGAGCTGCTCACATGGGTTCACTTATTGAGTTACTTGGATGTGGCTACTTCTCTACTTTGGTAATGTGTTTTCTTTCAGGTCCAGTCTGAGTCAGGAATTAAGTTGTCAGCCTCAACCGATTGCCCAGATACTCATGGCAGGCTTGTTCTTCTCCCTTGCATGCTGTCGTGAGCAGTTCTTCCAATGTCAGCACTGTTAGCATTTGTACCTAAATGGGGCAGCTAATACCTCTGAGCCGACTTCTCAGGCTGCATCTCAAGCATATGTTAGTGCATCACTTCTGCCATTGCTCTGCGTTCAAGGTTATCTTGACAACCATAACATCCAGAAATCCTAGACTGTAAAGAGTGAAACCACCAAAAAAAAAAAATCCCCCAAAATAGAAAGGGGGAAAAAAAAAAAAAAAGAGGCAAGCATATGGGTGTTTGCCAGCTAAACAGTTGGGCTTGGCCAGTCCTCTTTGCAGAGAGAAAAATCCTCTCTGTGCAATATAGGTCTCTGTGGAGGACTGCTGAAGCCAAAGTGGGAACATACTTAGAGCCACTTACAGGCAGTAGGCACCAGTGCTCCCCACAGTCAACAGTTATAGGAGGAAAGCATACAGCCAGAACATCTAGCAGTAAAAGTTCCTGCCTAGAGTAATTAGCTTTCAAGTTCAAAGAGAAGAGGCCTCTATTCAAGAAAGCTCTTCATCACATACTTGAACATCACTGAAGAGTGAGGAGGAATGTATCTGTGGGTCAAAATGCACGAGACCCCAGTTCAGCAAAGTTCTTTAAACTGGGGGCTTGTCCTGTGTAGATCAATGGTGAAGGACCAGGCTCTGTACTTGGATTGCCAGAGGAAGGAGTCAGCTTACCCAAGGAAAGAGTTCCTTCACAAGCCCCTGGATGAAGGTTGGTTTGATGATGACTCTTGTGGCCTTCCCATGACCACACATTCCCTGCCCGTTCGGCTGCTACTACCTTACCGTGAACAGGGCGCAGGAAGAAGGATCAACAGCTTCTGCTTTAGCAGCTTGCTGGCTGTGAAAGTGGTGCATGGAGGTTGTGTGTGCAAATGGCAGTTTAACCTGAGGCCTTTTCTTGGGTGTTTTTTTCTCATTTTAAAACTGCATCCCTGCATGCTGGTGGATAGACTTGGCAAGTTCAGCAGCGATCAGCATCCAGAGTTGTAGTGTTCTCGTTAGCCAGCTGTTGGTGCAGGACTCTCTGCTGGTATATATGATAGTGACATAAAGTCAGGGCAAACCGGAAATACCTGAGAGATTTTGTCTGACTTAAGTTGAGAGGCTTATATGGAGTGGGCAGGGCAACAGTGGTAGAAAAATCAGGGAAAATACCTGTGCTTTTAAAAATGTCTCTTCTGTGGCTTTGAAAACCCAAGAATTTCTCAGCCAGAGAATGTATTTCCTCCCTCTTTTTATAAGCTACTTCTTTATTTTGCCTTATTAATTGTCGATCTGCTCCTGCTTCTATTTAAAGCCAGATGCAAAAATCAGTGACCTGACTTTCCTAGGTACAATGTTGTACATCTGCAGAATGAGGTGAGTAGATTACTCTAGTGTTAGATCCTGCCCCCCTGTCTGTCCCTTTGAGATACAGGATAGTTCCTTCTTGTCTTGAAGTCACTGTGTTGGAGGGTGTTGGGTACTTCCTAAGGGACTCCAAACGGTGGGACTGGGATTCACCTGGAAACAGAAGTCTTCAGTCTGGTTTTGGGGAGCTCTGTGTGTCTCTGTGCACGGCATTCACAAGTGTGTTGCTGTGGAAGTAGCACCTGGAGGTGTGTTTTGCCCGAGGAGCCTGCAGCGAAGCAGTTACATTAGCACATGGCAATGTACCCCAGCGTGGAGTGAAGTAACAGAGGCCACCCAGTTTTTCTTGTTTGTGTAATGAAATGTTGTTCAATTAAGTGATTTGTTGAAGCCTTCCTTTAACTTCTGTGCAGCAGTAAGCTTAGAGGAAAAGGAGATTGCATTATTTTTCAAAAAGCTTTATTTGTGACCTGGACTTGTTGCCTCTGACCCTCTTGGGCTTAAATAGTTAAATTATATTAATGTCCAGTTTGTTTCACTGTAGGTAACACATCAACTGAGTACTCTTGTGCATAATCTACTGTATCTTTCCTCTGTTCTGTGTCAGTGTATTAAATGTATTTGGATTACAGTTCTTTTTTGTATTAAATTATTTTATGTTATAGAACAATATTTAAGCAAAGAGCTAATGGAAGTTGTTGGCGTTCTGGGATTTCTTTTCTCTTTGCTGTTTTTTTGGATGTACTGTAAATTGTAAACCAAGGATGCCAAGCAGGCTTGGTTCAATGGCTAAAATTATTGTATTACAGTGTAATGCTGATCTAGGCCTTGTCTCAACACTAGAGCACAGAGACTTGAATAAAACTGTTACAAAAATGATTTTCTTCTGGCCTTGAGGTCTTGAGTTTGTGCCTGTGATGGTTTGGGAGTTCCCCGCCCCCCACACTTTGTAAAATCCCCCAGAGCAGACTCAGCCAGCTGGAAGTTAAGGACTGAAGCTCTATTTACAGCTCAGCACAATGTACAAGCAGAGATATACACAATAGACAGGAGTAGTTACAGATATAGACAGGTTAAAGGTAATACAGAAACACAATTCCCCTACCAGAAATCAGAGTCCCCAGGAGGGGCTCCCAACCACCCTTCCACCTTCTCCCCACCCCTATACCTTACCCCAAGGTTTGCCTTACGCGCAAGTTGAGTTTGGAGGATCAGCCAGGGGGGTTAGAAGGAAAGTGGTTAGTGAGGTTACACGGCAGAGAGGAGAAGCCAGAAGCTGCTAGACTGCCTAAGATGCTGTACTCCAGCGTGTTAGCTATGTTTTGAGTTCTTACCCATCTCAGCAAGCCTATGAGTGAAGCAGACATCACCACTGTTTCCTTTTCACTGCCTATAATTTTCTCCATTAAAATATTCCAGTTAGCCTCAAACCAGCACAGCCTCGAATAATTTTGAGCAGATATTGGAGCAGATGCCTTGTGGTAAGGGTGGTGATAGGCTGGACAGATTGCCTAGAGAACCTGTGGAGGGCCCTCCCTCAAAGTGTTCAAGGCCAGGGTGAATGGGGCTTCGAGCAGCCCGATCTGGTGGAAGGTATCACTGCCCATGGCAGTAAGGTTGAAACTAGATGATCTTTTAAGGTCACTTCCAGCTCAAACCATTTACCATTTGATGATTCTATGATTTAGAATAACAGTGGCATTGTCTTGCTCTGAGGAAAGAAAAAAATTTCCCTGTGCCACAAGAAGTGTGTGTGGGTTTTTTGGGGGTGGTTGGTTTGATTTGGGATTGTTTTTTGTTTTTTTCCTACTTATCATGGTCCTGATCAGCTAATTCCAGTTCTGGGCCCTCCACAAGGGTTTGGAAATCTGCTTTTGTAAAGCCCTGCCCACTTGGTATAGGTCCTGGCACACAATTCCTGTCTGGTAGCTCTTCTGTTTCTTCTCTACACAGGGTAATTAATTGTAAGGATGTTTCTGGTTCTTCAGCTGAAGATTTTTCTACTCTTTATTTAGTATCCCAGCCAGAATGTGAATGTGAGTGCTTGAATATGGAGGTAATGCAGTAACACATTTGTGCGTGATGACATTTAACGGATGGTTTGGGTTGTCTTTGTCCCAGCTGCATCATTCAGTGAGACACAGTTGCTGGAACAAGGACCTTTCAAGATGTCTGTCACCTGTGACAGACAGAGCATGGCTGTGGTTCCTAGGCTGTGCCTTTGATTTCATCTGCTGGCTGCATCATGGCAGATTAATTTCAGCAGGCAAGTGCAGCCTCTGCAGAAGATGGCAGGAACAGAAAGCACTAGGGCAGAACATAAAAATAAAACTAGCAGCTTCCTAAGCAGGGTGAGTGAACCACTTTTAGCAGAGAGGGAGGATGCTAAGCAAAGGCTGCCAGGGTCAGCACGGGTGCAGGTTGAGCACCCTAGCAGATGCTTTAGGCTGAGTAACTTTAGTTTTTCTTTTGTTGTGTTGGCAAGGGTTTGGCCTACAAATTCTACAGCACGAATGTAGATCTTCATCTGCAGAGTGAGGAAATCATCACATGCTGCGTTGTGTTCCTCAGATAGTATGAACTGGAATAGTACATGTACGTGGTGCTCTGAACACCCTTTGCATACCCTGGTGAAACTCCTAGTAGCCTTCCCAGGCTAAACAGACAAAGGGGAAAGAGGGCAGAGTTTCCTATACAGTGCAGCTGCAGCTGATACTATAAATTAATCTCCTGTTTCTAGTGAAATTTTTACATACATGGCCCTTCTTAGACTGAAGGGAGAGGCTGTACTGAAGCTAGGCTTAATAAGTTTGCAGGCATACTGGTATCAGGCTCAAGCAGACCAGGCTTTAGAAAAATCCCTGGAGTGAATGTGGCCACGGCAAACACTGGCACAAGGTAACAAGGATAAACAAGCTTTAGCTTCGTGTCTGGAGACCATTGGCAGTAACAGAAACTGTTGTGACTGAGCATGAGCAGAGCTCTGGAGCTTTGAAGTAGACTTCAATACACTTTGTGGCTCTTTACTGCTTAATCTGAAATCTTATTAAATAGCATTGGATTGACTTTCTGTTAAGTCCTCATTAATATAACAAAGCACAAATCCAAACGGAATGAAAGGAAGCAGGATCAACTGATAGCACTCCAACACAAAGTAGAACAAAACCATAATCACTTGACTAAATATAACCAAAGCCCATACACTTCATGTCTGCAGAATTAGCTCTGAAATGAATTCCTTCTGCCCCAAATCATGCTCTAGCATCCTAAGTTTAATAACAAAACATGGGCTTGAATATTTAAGTGCCTGAGTGGGGTTAGCTGCATCAGATTGCAGCTGATACTGAAAGAATCAGCTGTTGTGCATGTGAGCCTCTCATGCCATCATGTTCTCCAATGGCATCCTTAGCCAGCAGTTGGAGAGCTGGGCATTGTACAAAGAGCTTGCTCTTTTTGCAGCAGTCTGGCCTTTGGGCTTTTCCAGATGTGCCTGCTCTTGTACCTGGCTCTTTGTTTTTTTTTCTCAGATCTTGGAAGACAGAGGTAAGAGGATCTTCTAAGCTGGCATATGTTCCAAAGGAGGACTGCTCCTGAAATGGCTCATGATCATCGTGGGGCAACGGGAGAGGTCTCAGTTTCAGAGGGGAATGAAGGAGACAAAAGGCAGGAGCTTTACTTATTGCTGTCTGCTGGCATAGGGGAAGAGATGGATGGAAGAGGGACCTTAATTAAATTTAAAGGCAAAACACATGCACTGGAATGTGCAAGGTGCATTAGATGTGAAGTATCCTATCCTCATGGCAAACTGGGAAGGAGTCAACACCTGATCTCCCTGAAAGTCACCACAGGGCCTGGCTCATTGTCCTTTTTAGAAGGAAGAGTTTTGGTGAACACTCTGCCGCTATTGCTGGAAACAGTGCTTAAAATAACACCCAGGCTCCAGCTCAGATTGGTGGCCTCTGGCAGCTGCACTGTGTATTGCCAAG
This sequence comes from Semnornis frantzii, assembly GCA_013399775.1. Taxonomy (NCBI): domain Eukaryota; kingdom Metazoa; phylum Chordata; class Aves; order Piciformes; family Ramphastidae; genus Semnornis; species Semnornis frantzii. Next base: position 85,522 of record VWYK01106372.1, on the reverse strand, counting down.
AAGAAACTGCATCCTCAAACTATAGGAGATGTTCTTACTGGAGCAGAAATATTAATTGCTAAATGCTTTGTCCCATGTGTTATAGAGGGGTAATTAATTAATGCAAGATTATATTTTCAAAGATGAATATTGTTTATTGTTTTTCAAAGATTAATATTGTTTAATATTGTTGAATATTCAATATTCAGAACTGTCGCCATCCCGACCACTCATTTAAATAATAGTCAGCTCTTTGCATGGTCCTGGAAACTTCATACAGGTTCATACAGCACAGGATCTGGGAATAACCAGTAATGGTAGAACATTAACTGAACTGGAGGGGAAGGGTCCTGCAGTCCATGTACCGCTTGCGGTCAGTACTCCGCTTGTCCACTAGATGGCCTCGGGGAGCTCATGTCTGCTGACGGCAGAAGGCAATGGTGAGTTGCAAGAGGTTTTAAACACTCACTCACAAAGTATCTCCTGACTGGCAGAGCTGGCTACAGCTTCAGACAGTACCCAAACGCTTTCGGGGAGTTCTGTCACTGTCTTGCCAGCCTCTGAGGCTTCTGATCCTTCCCAGGCTTCAGGCTGCTGGGGAAAGGAGGCAGACATCTCTGACCTGGTCCTGATCTCCTCTGGATGATCTGTGTACCTCCAGGACTTCCTGTCTGGGCAGGAGGCTTTCAGGTGCAGGCAGGATGCAATGCCATGTGCAGTCTTGGCACAGATGTCAGACTGGCTGTGCAGGCTGATCGCCTGCAGGCATTTAGAGCCTGTTCCTGCTGGTGGAGTTTCCAGGCAGCTCAGGATCTGATAAGGCAGTAACAAGCAGCAAGCACAGATACAGCAGCAGAGCAGATTGTGTCACCTGCTCATCTCCTTTCATCAGTCCAGCCTGAGACTAATGGGCCTTTGGACACAGAATAGCCAACTGGAATGGCAGTGAGCCAAGCTTTACCATATTGAGTGAAGCCATAGGCTTGTTTTACCCTTTTAGGGCAGAGCACAGGCCTGGCACAAAGCAGGTGCAAGCTGAGCCTGTGCACCTTGGTTACCACAGGATGCAAAGGAGCCTGCACAAAGCAGAGTCCTCAGACTCAGTGGCTCCAGGTTCCTTGTCCTCTTTCCAGCAGTTGCTTCTCCCCAAAACAGAAGGAGGGAGTGCAGAAAAACGTGTCTGGGCAGGCCAGGACATGTATAAACCTATTTTGGCCTGCTTAGGCCTACCACAAGACCATGGCAGGCTGGTAAGGAGATGAATTTACTGTAAAAAGGCAAGCCAGGGTATAGCCAGCAAGTTCGTGCTGCTGTGAGGCTGAGTGGCTTGGGCTGTTATGGGCTGTGTCCTGCTTAAGAACTTAAAGGAGACAATTTTCTGCAGTGACTGTTTCATTTTGGCACTTCAGTGCCTGAGAAAATCTACCATGTCTGTGTCTCAGTGCTGTGCCGTGCCCATTCCTTTTCTTGCACAGCTGTTTGGCAATGTGGCAAAGAATCCCTGCTCAGACAGGTCCTGAGGTCTGATTTGGCTCAGACCATGTGGTATGCAGCAGCCACTCTTCAGCACCAAGCACAGGGTGGCTCTGTGCTGTTTCAGTTCCCCCAGGTACTCACGAGGCAGCAGCCACTACCTCGTTCATGCCCTCTTGCACAGCTGCAGGATGCTTTACTGGGCATTACAAAGGGGGCTTGCCCAGCCCAGCCACACAACTACCTGGTAATCACCTGGCAACTTGCATGACCCATGGTGTTCCTCTCTGCAAGGAAAGGGCTCCTGCTTCTTTCCAGGAGGGTCACAAGGGCAGACTTCCCTGTGGGAGGAGAGAACATCTTATCTGAAGACTCTCCCACCATTGGTAGATGTGACCGTGGTGGTGGCTTTTAATTACAGCTGGTTACATGCTCTTCTTACCCGTGAGCAAGGCAGCTAGTGGTAGACCAGAAGGACACAGACAGGCTGAGGGCACCTGCCCCGGGTCTGGCAGTTCTTTATCTCCTGGACTGTGCAGCAGCTCTGAACAGCAGCAGAAAGGAGATGCAAACGTCACAGTGCTCACCTTGCATAACCTTTTTGCGGCTTGTATCGACAGATCCCGGGAACCTGAGTGTGTTTGCTTTTGGTCTTTCATGGTTTTGGTTATCTTCCTTGCCCCATTCCCTCATCTTTCGGATTACTCAGCCTTTATTTAAAAATAGATTAGAGGTTTCTTGCGTGATCATTAGCCAGGAAGCAGTCTCTGACGTGGCTCAATTGGTGCTAGTTCACTGCAGCTGAAGGGGAGGTGGGAAGAACCAGCACCAGCAGGTGACAAAGGGCCCCACGGGCATCCCAACTCGCTTTCCATTCAGCACCCCTTGTCACTCAACCGAGCTGACTGGCAGAAGGGCAGGGCTGTTCCCAGTGGCCGCGCAGCGGATCCGAGCAGCTCGGTGATCCTCACCCTGCACATGGGGTGAGGGAGCAGCTCGGGCTCCTCCCGGGGTCATGCAGCTGCGTGCGGGCAGGTAGGAGCTGGCGACAGGAACCAGGCTTAACCATGCGTGTCCCTGATGTCTCTGGTTGATAGAGAGGGCTGCTGATTGTTTTCCTGTCGGGATCCACACGTGTCTTTGGCAGCTGAAAGATGGAAGGGCTTCTGGGGATACAAAGGAAAACATTCAGAGCTCCCATCTGAGACTCTGCAGCCTGAGCTGCACCAGAGCAGGGCTCCACGGAGAAGAGATGATGCCATAAAGGATCCATGGGAGAAGCCAGCTGGGCTGCAGCCTCTGTTTCCTGATTAGGGTGGGGAGATGTGAGTGGGCAGGGAGTGCGTGCCCAGTCCGTGCACCTTGCTGCCTTCTCATCATCCCCCATAAAGCTTGTGTGGAAATTGCATCTCGCAGAGGGCTCGAATTTCACAGCAGGCTTTGGGTGAGTCATTGGCGTGCAGTTAGTGCCTGCGCAAGCTGCGGAGTGCTGCCGGCCCCAGGTGCCGCGGGGCTCGCCGTGCTTCCTGCAAAGCAGCCGCACGCTTAGGTCAGGAACGAGTGGTCAGGCAGAAGGACGCCTGAACAACTCGGCCTGATGACTGAGCACCACCAAAACCTCTGTCCCACTGCTAACTGTGGGAGTGATGAGCTCCTCGTGTGCTCCCTACAGAAGCTTTCCTCTCCTCTTCCTTCCACGTGTACCCACTCGTTTTCCCAGTTCCCACCAGAACTTCTTGGATCTGTTGCCAGTGCCTCATCTGCCAGCACCCAGCTGAGGCTTATGTAGCTGTGCCCTTTTCTTTGTACGTTGGGGGTTTTTTTGTTTTTTGTTTGTTTGTTTTTTTTTTTTAGCAGATGAGATGCTAATTGGTGTAGATAACATCTATTTCCAGCTGAGATGATTTTTTGTATTTATAGGTGCCAATTATAGACTGGCAGCTAAATTAATAACCAAGGTAAGCTTATGACTGTCACAGAACTGGGTTTTGCCCTTGCAGCTGCTTACGTTCGATTCTGTAATAGCTTTTCAGATGTGTTTTTCCTTCTGTCTCTCTCCACCAAAGCTGAGCCTTTTACCATTTTTGTCCCAGGCACAGGCTAAGGCTTGTGATGATTTTGTCTAGCAGTGAGAGTTATCACTCAAATGCAAAGGGGTGTGCTGCCAACTCCCCAGAATATCTTCCTGGTCCTTCTGGCTTCTGTAAGGTGTTCACTAGTTAAATTACCTTGGTGAGCTGTGAATTGCTTGGCTACCATTACACACTTTTGAGAGAGCTAAAGTCGTAGCATGTCTCAAACCTGACACTTTTGGATTTCTTTAGAGTCAAAGAGGAAGCCGAATAGGTGCAGATGATTGAAACTAGCTGCGTCGGACACAGCGTGCAGATGGCTATGTGAGGATGGAGCTTCTGACTCAGCGAGGCTGTGCAGCACATTATCATTCCTGGCCTGGGGGGCAAGAGCTCGTGGAGGCAAAGCAAGCTGTGTGCCGAGGAATTGGCACATGCTGCAGGCAGGAAGGCTGAGGCGTGGCAGCCAAGCGGCTCTGGCTGTAAGGACGTGAAACCCACAGCAAACCGCAGCTGCGGTGCAGCCGAAGGACTGGGAACGCTTGGCAGCTGCAGGAGGTCACCTTGGGGCAGGCATTTCTGTACTCGTTAGGCGTGTTATGGGCAAGGTGATCATCACCTCCCCATCCTTCCTCTCAGAATTGCTTTCCACCTGCGTTGCAGATTGCCGGCTACGAGCTAAATGAGTGCACATAATAACAACCAGAAAGAGGGGAAACCCATAAGAGGAAAAAGCTGAGGATGGGAGGAGGAAGTGGGTAGAACTGCCATTTTGGAGTGAAAATGTTGTGATTCAGGAGCAGAGGAAGTGCAGACCAGCTGTTTCGTGTGTGCACTTAGCAGCTTAAATCCAGGATCTTTGCAAACATCGTTTGATATTCCAAAGGAGCCTCTTCCACGGGTCGTGTCACAGCTCAGAAAATGAGGCAAAAAGAGGGTAAGAAATCTTTCCCGATGTGCAGAATTCACAGCAGGGCATCCTGCCTCCTAATTCCCTTCTCCAGACACAGCTCTTTCCTTCAATTTTCTGCAAGTGTTTTCTGCTTGAGGTATGCATTAGCTGCTCTCTTGGACAATTGCATTCACTCGTTAACAAGGATAACGATATTAAAACCCAACGGCTGTGTGTCTCCAGAGGTCTACGGGGAAGCACAGGAAGCTCCAGTAAGAACCAGCACTTCCAGGAAAGTGAACACTCCTCCGCAGTATAGCATAAGAACAGCCCTTTTAATGGCCCATTAGCAAGGCATCTGACCTACACCAACCGGGAGCTATTTTCGGGTTGCAGTAATTGTTTCCTGATAGAAAACAATTGCATTCCCCCAAAAGGGTCAGGCAAAGGTTTTGTCGTGAGTTTGGTGGGGTTTGGCTAATAAAAAGGATGCTACTGACAGGTGTGTTGTGAGGGCAGAATGATAAAGCATTTCTCTTGGTCACAGCTTAAAATATCCAGTGAGTGTCAGCGCCCCTCGGCGCAGTGGTGCCTTACAGCATCTCTGGGCCACGGTCACAGCGGAGCTCCGCTGGGGCTGTCCCTTGTGCACACTGCCGGAGGCAGGATCTGCGCAGCGGCTGCCGTCCTTGCTGTGCTGGGGGTAGCAGGGACCTTCGGCCCTTCAGAGAAGTGGTTTGGACTTCCTCAGCCCCCTAGGCCCGGGGTTCAGCCAGGTGCTGGTCATCTGTGGCAGAGAGTGGTTACCTGCCACACAATCTTGTGGGAAGGGCAAGCGACCCTTCCTTGGCACTGCTGAGTGCTGAGGGCACACAAACTGTTCTGGGATCAAGGTTTGTGGAATCTTTGCTGCTTCTGCTTTCCACTGCACAGGCAAATGCTTTTTAAATCCTTATTCTTGCGCTCTCTGGTCATATAAACCCAATCGGATCTCAATGCCAGAGACCTTTCTTCCCATGTTGCCCGCATTTCAAGAGGACAGTCCTCAACACAGAGAACATGCCACTGGAAAAGTCAGTATTGGTACCTCTGCGTCAGCAGAGGTGTGTATCAGGAGACAGGCGCTCGGAGGTTGCACAGAATGTGTAGGGAGAAGATACAGATGGGTCTGAAGCTTGCTGGGGAAGGCTCTTCATTTTTTTCTGTTAGTGCCCTCCCCTATATGCCTCTCATACTTTCCCTAGTGTGATTTGGGCATCTGCCTGATGTTGCTGAGCTGGGGACACTTGGCAAGCCTGCGCTCGAGGTGTCCTCATCAGGTAGGTACCAGTCCCCCTTACTGCAGCGTGGCACCAGTGCTGATGTCAATGCTCAGAACCTCTTCTGAGTAAGCAACGCTTTAGGTAAATTGGGTGGAACTAATGAGACTGAATAGACTGGGAGGTGGAAAGCTGTCTAACTGGGCATCTCAATCTCTCAAATGTGGGCTGGGCACTTACTTTAATTGAGAACATTTTCCTTCCTCAGGACTTCATGCAGCTATAATCAGACCTGCAGAAAGAACGGAGCTGGTTAATGCCAGTGCTGGAGGAAGAGTATGCAGATATGGCACCTGTGAGCTGCCAAGAAGGTAAGGGGTCAATAACATGAGGTTTAGTGAAACCAGTACGGAGTGATTGAGTGTTTTTACTTCATACCACATTTACTGCTTGCAGTAATTTGTCCTGGATGCAGGCCTTGATATGGAATTATTCACAGGCAGTGAGGATATGAAAGATGCCGTCCTAAAGCTGTATTGATTGAAAGGAAAGGAATAAGCTTTACAGGCGTGAAAGGAGCAGGGAAATGCTGCTACTGGTTGAGAACCTCAGAAAAGGATCTGCGGCTGGAAACAGAGTTGCCTATGGGTTAACATTGAATGCCAGCATGAAAGGGAGAATAGCAGAATACCTCTTGGTGGAGAAAGGAATGGGGCTCCCTCATAACCTAGGGAAGAAAAGTTCTGCTCTGCTTTACACTGCTTAGCACCAGGCATAGCAGCTAAAGGGGGTGAATGATATGGGAGATATGGACTGAAGTTGTGAGCTGTCATTTTAAGTTAATGTGTTCCCCAGTGATGGGGAAATGAGGGGGCAGGAACCCAGGGAACTATAGGTGCTTCTGCTTTTGTGCATAGTATATCCTGGAACTGCTCTGGAAGCCAGTCTTTGATTCTGTTCTGCACACTGCCTTTCCCTTTGCCAAGTACCAGGTGTTCCTAACAGCTACTCCGTGCTGACGTCTAAGTCTTAATTCCATTTCATGGCCCTCTGACTGGCATTATAAGGTAAATACGTCCTTCTCATGCTCAGTCCTTTTTGCTCTTCTGCCTCCAGTAGGGGAAGAGGAGATGATAATTATTTCTGAGCTCGCCTAGCAAGCAGATGATTGGTATGCTAGATAACATGCTATACCTATATAGGTAAGAAAGAGAGGCAAGCTAAGGCCCTGCCACTTCTTTAAGTCAAGGAGAGCATTACCCTACCCTGAACAGCAAGCGGAGGAAGAGATCCCCTATTTTCCTGGCCACCTCCTTCTCTCCCTATGCCCTTGCCCACTTTCCCCTATGTGCATTCCACAAAGATGATATTCTGGGCATGACTCCAATAACCAACATCTAGGTAGTGAAGAACAACGAAACACAAAAGGTTTGGCCCTCCAGTTACATTGCTAGTGGTCAGACTGAGGGGGAAATGGGAACACCAGAGCTGGGGGAAACCACCTGGGGAGAGATGCACTGTACTGGGGTGGAGAGCAGGGAGCGTGCAAGAGACTGGGCAGCTACTGGGGTTGTGGAGTTCCTCCAGTTAACAGGAAAATTGATGAACCTAATCTGCATGGGAGGAAGTCTGATGTGGAATTAAGACCAGTTTCAGGGAGAGACCTAAAAGCCAAGGGAAGTCTGGAAGAGCTGCTTACTGAATCAAGAAACTGTTTCAGTTGGAAACAACCTTTAAGATCAAGTCCAGCCTAACACCACTGTGGCCATCAAACCATGTCTTGACTTGCCAAATCTGCACTGAGCTTTGGAGGCCAGGATTCAACAGTCTCCCTTTGCAGATAGTGTAAGATTGTGGGAGATAGGCAATACCTGCACAGTGTGTATGTTCCCATGCATTTGTGCCCTTTCCCACATGTGCAGCCAAGGTGTGTGCTGGGGGTGGCATCTGCACCCAGCTTGGAACAGCACATCTGCTCTCCCTATGCCTGAGAGGCAGTTAGGGCTGGTGCCACAGCAGCCACTAGGGAACAACCCTGAGCAGCTGTGGTATGCTCCTCAGCAACGGGAACCGTGGCTTAAAAACAGCCCAAAAGCTCTCCTCATGATGTTAATGCTCCTGGTAACTCTTGGTAGTTGTAGGACACAAGTCTGAAAAAAGGCAGCTAACATATGCTGACTTCTCCACATTTCTAGGGAAATGCCTGTTTTCAGGCTGCAAGGCTTGGCTTAGATTAAATGTGGCAGAAGTGAAGGATTTATCTGCCTTCTGGATCGTGCTGCAGTAGTTTGCTTTCATAACGTGGTGGTCCCCCTGCAGCAAAGAGGTGCAGTGCAGAGCTGATACAAGCTGAGATGAACTCACCACGTCTCCCCCACACCTGCTAAGTCAGGAGGGTTTAGGCTGAGCTCCAGAAGTCAAAAATGCCATCTATTTTTGTAACTGACTGTGGGTATAACACAGAGCACGGAATCTGGGGAGGAGGTTGCAAACCCTGTAAGGAATACTTCAACAGCTGAAGGAGAGTTTGAAGACTTCTGTCTCAAGAAGGGTTCTGGCTGTGCAGGCAAAACATGGGAAGGGGCCAACCCATTTTGGAGCTGATGCAGGGTGCTCTGATGAGGACGTCGTCAGGCCTGCTGCCCTCGAGGCTCTGGGCTGCAGCACTTCAGTGAGCACAGCCAAGTTATGATCAAACATATTATTTTTATTGCAACAGATGACAAGACAGTTTTTCAGCAAACATTCAATTACTGCATGAAATAGAAGGCTGAGCATGAAGGGGAAAGTTCCCTTTATAGATAGTCCTTCATTTGGGGCTCCTGTAATCAGAACATGTATTTGCAGCTGATTGATGCTCCTGCCTCTGCCAGATGCTTGGATTGACATCAGAATTGCAGAGCTACAGGCTTCTTAAAATATCCCAGAGACACTGGACTCTGCTGCTAGCCTGAAGTATGTAACAGACTGCAGTGTAGGTGAAGCAGGAGCAGCACCTCCCAGTGCTGACACGCTGCTGGTGGGAGTGCTGGGGAGATGGTGCTCCTCTGCTGCTGCATTTATCATCCCTCGGTGAAATCCACAAACTCTGACAATTTACATTCCCGCTGTCCCTCCCTCCACACCCTTCACCTCCTGGCGGTCACCACCAGCTTGCCTGTCAGCCCTGGGAGCTTGCCACCATGCCGGGAGGTGCCACAGCTCCCCAGGACGCAGCAGTACACCCACTGCTACCCCCCCGATGCCTTGGCACAGGCTGTGCCTTGACAGATGCTTTCAAGCTTCTCTTAAAATTTGGCAGTGGCTCCTCCTGCCATGCTGAAGTTGTGTCTGATTCAGAGTGGTGCTCCTGCGCTTCGAAGGGCACTTTGGCACTGCCTGCCTGCACTCTTCCAAGTGGATGCCCTGCTCACCTGCCAAACCACCTAGGCCCTGGAAGAAGGTTTCTCACCAGGAGTGGCAAATTAAAGGATGAGCTCCTTTTTGGTAATTTGGTTTTATTCAACTTCCTTTCCTCACATGTATGTTTGGGACACAGAGGATGCCCCAGGTCTCCAGGTCCTAGAAAACATTCCATTATCTGCTCTGCAAACTTGCCAGGGCAGTGGCAAACCCACAACTAAGTGTGGACCAGGATCAGCAAGTACAGTGGCAGTGCTAATCGAGGCAGATCAATATTGATCCAAGAAAGCAAGCCACCTACAAGCTTTCTCCACTAAACAGAAAAAAATCGGTTTAGATCTCCAAAAAGAAGTAAAACTAATGAGAAATATTTCCAGTGATGGGAAACACAGAAGTTCTGGAATTGTCTCTATTGCTTGTGAGATTCAGTAGTAGAAACTGGTGTAGAGTTTGGATGGAATTGGATTAGCTGCTTAAGGTAACTCCTGCAAGCCAGATCACACCTGGGTATTGATTGTTGTTAGCCTGCAAGTATGTGTGTGTGTCTGCATCTACCCTGGAATACACAGAGAACTGCTAAGATGTTATCAAATAAACACTTACTGCAAAGTCGCTTTGTAAACTCAACCTGACGTTTCTTGTTTACTGCTTGTAAAGCCAACTCGTGTTGGGTAACCAATTCTCAGCCTGGCTTCAGTAGAGCTACAACACAGGCACAAGCTCAGCTATGCCACCTGCAGCCACTGCCAAGGACAGGCTGGGGAGTTACAGCTTCAGGTGTCAAGGAAACCAAACTACCAGAGTGCTTCTCGAGGGAGCACTGCTGGCAGAGCTGCGGTGAGGCGGTTGTCTGAAAGGCAGCTGTAAAAATGGCATCAGAGGGTTTCTGGTTTACTCTTTCTCAGTATGGCTTTCCTGTGGTCAGCCTGGAAGTGAACATGGCTTTGTGTCTCTGCAGCAGGAAGGTGCCTCAGAAGGTGAAAACCTGTTCAGCCTGCTTCTGACTCTTACTAGCAATATGATTCCTGCTGTTAATGCTCAGGTGACCAAACCCTGAAGCTAAGTCAGGGCACTGGAAAGCTAAGAGATGGTTTGCTGCATTGCTGAGCCTACCTCTGCTTATTGCTCTTGTACAAATTCCTGCAGACAGGATCTGGTGGGGAGTTGTTTGGACTCGAGCACGTGTGGGTAAGGGTGGATGCATTGATTGTCATCCTGCAGGGCAAACTCATGCCTCCTGAAGAGCTTTTTCTCTCTCTGATGTCTAATCCATTCCTTTGGCAAAATAAAAAATTAGATGCTTCTGCAGATCTGATTAAGCTCCCAGTCCCTTTCTGAATGACAAAAGATCAATACTATTACTAAACCCATTAAACAGTTCTTCACACTTCAGTTGTGCTCTGTCTAGGATGTATGAGAAAGAACAGAAGGGTATTTTGGCTATTATAAAGAAAATGCCTGATAAATCCTCTTCTCATGTGCCACTTTTTGTCCCTGGCTCAATTCCACCCTTATCTTCTAGGCTCCACATCCCTTGCATGTGGCTCACAGGCCAGATTAAGCCAGAAACTTGGGATGCAGAAGGGACTTTCATCTCTGAATGTCTTATCCCAGGCTCGAATCCATCAGTAGGGCCTGGAAATTCTGGTTTTTGTTCAACTACAAGTGAGTCTCAGCTTGTGGTTTACTTTCTGCCTTCTTCTTTTGCTGGATGTGCTGGTTTGAGGCTCACTGGAATATGTTAATGAGAGTAATTAGGTCATTGGCTAGGAAAACGAAATAACAGTGACATCTACAATACCCATTGGTTTTGCTCAGAGGTATAAGAAGCCAAACCATAAACAAAGATTCCCAGTCTCTGGCTGCAGCTTGCTGTTAACTCCTTTGCTTGAACCTATAGACCTCAATCTAATCATTCTCCTTCTAAGTCCTTATCTGGCATCTCCCCCCTGCACCTTCCGAGATAAGGCAGAGGGTGGGAAGCAGGAGGGGAGTTTGGAGCCCTCCTGGGCAGTTCTGCTGCTTGGGAAGGGTTTTGAATTTCTATGTCCCTTTTACCTTGTATATAATTGTATATAGCTGTAAATATCTGTGTATGTTGTGTATAGATGCTTGCAAAGTTGTGTTACACTGTAAATGAGCTCCATCCTGAGCTTCCAGCCAGGGAAGTTAGTCTGATGGCTCCCAAACCACTCCACTGGAGCACTGGAAGCTTCCACAGCCTCTGAAGAAGAGTCAGGGTGCAGCAGCTCTGTGCACATAGAGGACAGCACAGTTCTGCAGCAGATTTTGAACTCCTGTCTCCATTGTCAGGCCAGTGACTGTCCTGTCCCTAGGGACAGGAGTGGGTTTTCTTCGCAAGGCAGGGCAGAGGGAGGCCTTCCTGTGTGCTGTGGTGCAGAACAGCTCCCATGCTCTGCAGCTTGGGCTCTGCAAGTGGCTTTTCCAAGCAGTTCTCTGAGCTGGGGAATCTTCTTCACACTTGTAGTGGCTCTGGGCATCACCTGCCCCCCTCCCACTGAATTCACCCAGAGTAGACTCAGCCAACTGGCAGCTAAGGAACAAAGCTTTGTATTCACAGCTTGGCACAACATCCAAGCAGGTATTTACAATATGCTACAGATATTTACAGCTATATACAGTTATGAACAAAGTTAAAGATAACACAGAAACACAGTCCCCCTCCCAGAAATCAGAGTCCCCAGGAGGTGCTCCCAACCACCCTTCCACCTTCTCCCCACCCCTCTCCCTTATCCCAGAGTCTGCCTTACATGCCAGGTGAGTTGGGAGGATGGGCAAGGGAGGTTAGAAGGAAATGGTTTGTTGGGTTCTGTGCAGGATCAGACAGAAGCAGTTAATATGGCAGAAGCCAGGGAGAGACTCAGACTGCCTTATCTGTGTTTGTGTCCTTGTTTTTGTGCGTCTCAGCAAACCTGTGAGCAGAATAGACACCACCATTTTTTCCTCTTCACAGCCTATCATCCAATTTCTCTCATTAAGATATTCCAATGAGCTTCAGACCATACAACATTTAAAAACTATCACAGAAACTGCTGGTGTCCACAACATGGCACGTCCGAGGGGAAGAAGAAGCTCTGCCCATTCCTCCTGTCAAGAAAAGCAGGACTGCTGTACCAGGGCAGTACCTCCCAGTCAGCACTAGTTGCTGTCTCTGCAGTCTTACAGGGAAGGTGAAGTACCAGAAGAGCTGGGGACAGCAACTCCCCTTTTTGCACCAGAGGTAGTGCCTCCAGAGTGGTTTGTCCTTGGATATCTCAAAGGTTAGAGGTAAAAAGTGAGGATAATTCGGGGAGTGAAGTATGCAGCCTGCCACGTGTCTGTGGTTGTGGCCTGACACCAGCAGCAGCCGACCTGAGAGCTCCATCTGCATCCTGCTCCCTGTAATCACTCCCTAATTATGTCTCATTGTGTGGCATTTTTGTTCAACAACTTGCTGCCTGGTTTTTTTTTTGCAGCAAATGAATTATTCAGCAGCAGGTTGTGTTCTTGTTTCCAGCAGCAGCAGCAGCAGCAACAATACTTCATGCTCCTAGAGTCCCTTCAACAGTGTGCTGAAAACATGATTTGCTGGTTCTTCCACCCCCAGCAAAAGAAACGGAGCTAGTTCAATGAAGTGAGAAACGAGGCTCAGCTCCCTGACAGGGGCCAAGTAAAGCAGAGAGCTGCAGAGCTCAGAGGCAAGTCCAGCTTCTGCTGCTCTGCACAACCCTTCTGCCCCTGTGAGCTGCTTCTGGGCGATGCAGCTGTGTGCCAGATCCCCAGCTACTGGAATCGGCATTACTGCCTTCAATGCCTTGGGTAGAAGCCAGCATTTGTCTGGATCCAGCCCACGCTCTCAGGCTAGATTCCCACGGATTTCCCGTGGATACTTCACATTTTTGTAGAGGTCTTTAGCTCACTGCTGCCATCAAGAGTGGTTCGCATTTGAGTTATCTCTCTGGGCAGAAGCTAAGCTAAGTTTGGTTATGAGGGCAGGCTGAGTGTCTATGTGCAAGGAACTCTTCTGTGGAGGTGGATGCTGCACGTTGGTGCCTGGCCCCTTCAGCTGCACTGTTTGATGGAAGGCCTCACCTAGCAGGTTACACCACAGACTATCACTGACAGCCTTGGAGAGCAAGGCAGCTGTCTGCCCTGCAAGCAGTGATCTGCTTTCAACAGTTAACACCTTGTAACATGAGCCTGGGCATAGAGCCTGCCATGGGCAGGGAGTTCTAGCAGTGCCCTACTGTCTGATTTGATGTAGCCAAGTGGCCATGGATTTGACTCTGCTCTTCCCACAGGTGTCCTGTGGACTATCAGATCCAGTTCAGAGATGGCTTTGCCCTGGAATGAGGTGATCAGTGATTTCAGGAGATGACTAACACCACTCTTCAGGAACATCACAGTGTTTGCAACTTCTGTTGTTTGGGGCACATTTCTTGGTGCTCAGTAAAGAAGGCAACACTGGAGTGTGTGCATTCAGATCTCATGACCTACCACATCAGGTCCTCTGTTGCACACACTCTCTTCTTTTGGGAGAGAGCAAACAGCAAGCCAAACTTCCACAGTGTCCTTCTGAATGGCACTCACCACCTGTAAGTACAGGATAAAAAACTGTGAAGAGAATCCAAACCATCCTACTCACAGGAATCTGGACACCAATTAACATTTTCCCTCTTTATTTATTTAGTTTTTCCAATCGCACCACCTTAATTTTCATTTCTGCTGAGCATCTTCTGGTCTTCTGTTCACGGTCACTAAATAACAAAGTTACCCAGGAATTCAAGTTTAGGTGCTGCATTGCCTGTAACCTGTGCTGAAGGTTTTGAAAAACAGATCTCACTCGTGTCTGACCGGCAGATCCTGGGGAAAGAACTCGGACGGTGTGGTGAGCAGCACAATAGCTCCTGATTTTTCTGCCAGTGCTCTTCAATGCTCCTGTCAGAAAATCCTACTTGTTTTGGAAGGGCTGAATGTGCCTGACTCTGTAAGGTAATCTAAAGGAGCAGAAGCAGCTGCTTGTTCTTGCTGAAAGACAACTGTGAGGGAGGCTCCCAACGGACTGATTCTGGACTGCCAGGCAGTGCTTCCCTTAGCAATGTAGAAGCTGTCAGCAATACTGCACAAGTGGAACAGGAATGTGGGTTCCCCCCACCCAAAAGCTGCTACTTTATGCTGGATTTTACTTTTGCTTTGTCTCAAAATTTGGCCACCTGCATCCTCTAATAAGCAAAGACCTGCAGATCTGATCTTCCTGTAATTGTGCTATCTGATTTCCTGGCACCTGGCAGCTTCCTTGCTAAACAGGACGCAACACGGAGGCAGTGCTGGCTGACAGAACACAGCAGAAGAAAAACCAGGGTGGGCCACAGCAGCCTGCTGATGCAGAGCACATGTAAGGAGGCCTATCACACGCAGGCCTTCTGAAATGATGCTCTGCTCCATCTTGCCCTGAAAGGCCACACCTGGAGAACAGCCTTTTTCCAGCACTGCCCTCCAACAAAGAGGTCAACCATGTGGAAGAAATCCAGAGCAAGCAAGGAGCCAGAAAACCTGCTGAGCTGCAGAGGTGCTGATGGAAGCTGAAAGACCAGAACCCTGGGGAAGAGCATTTCACAGGATTCAGGAACTGCTGCAAAGTGAGAGAGTAATTGTTTGGTCCTTAGATGGAAGGAGAAGTAGTTGGTTGAAGTGATTGCAAAGAAGAGTTAGTCTGAGCTTCAGTAAAAATGTCTGTGTGGGTGAAGGCAACAGAGTTCTGGCACAGGAGGCTTTTAAGTGCAGGTTGGATGAACATCTCTCAGGAGCAGTTTAACTCAATCTGACCTAACTGCCTTCAGGCAAGGAGTGATGTAATGCTCTCTTGGGGATCTTTTCCAGTCCTATTTTTAGGGTTGGCTCTTGGAGTTGGATTATGGTATGAGATGACATGGCTTGGCTTGCTCATCATGACCAGAGCCATGAAATCCCTGCAGAGGATCTGTGTTCATACTGCTGATGTGTGAAAAGGAGAGATCCCAACTTCTATTAGACAGCCACCTTTCACTATTTAACTCAGTCCCTCTGACACTGCATCACAGAAGTGTAAACATCTGGGACCCTGGAGCCCCACATCAGTCCCCAGGCTAACACCAGGGGTTGGGAAATGGCCATCCCAGAGCACTGTGACAGGGATGTCTCTCAGCAGCAGCAGCTGTCTCAAGAAGAGAAGGGGTTGCTTGAAAAGCAAATATGGAGCTCATTTTGCGACTGGAACCCACACTAATGATGCTGTGGGGTTCCTCCTTTTTCTGTTGACTTGTCATCTGTAATCTGCAGATTCAGGCCCTATTCATCTCTACAGCTTTTCATCTTCTCTGTGGAAATATTTTCTCAAGGGTCAGTCAGGTCTCCTAGACTGACGGCTTAGGTCTGCTGAACAGCAGATTGAGCCTTCTGGGTTGAACTGAAAGCTTAAGCTGTGCCATGCTAGCTTGGTGGTGCTGGAGGCATGCTTTTCCCTTGGCTTGCCTTTGCTGGGCCACTGACTAGATAACCATTATCATAGAACCATAGGATCACTTTGGCTGAGAAAGAGCTCGTGAGGTTACTGAGTCCAGCCACAGGCTAACACTGCCATGGCCAATAAACCATGGTGTGCACTGCAATTTCTGCATGGTTTTGAACACCACCAGGGACAGCACTTCCACCACCTCCCCCGGCAGCCTGTTCCAATGCCTGACCACCCTTGCAGTAGAAAATGTTTTTCTAATATGCAATATTGTTGTGTGCTTATCTGAAAGCTCAGGCCTGTGTGACACATCAGCAGGCAGCACTGCCTGCCACAAGCATTGAGAAGTGATGAGCAGAGCCTCTTAGAATCAGGATAGCTCAAACAAACTCATGGATGTTTCCAGTCCGTCTGTTGATGACTGCAGTTCTTGCTACCAAGGTTTTAATGGGCTTTTAGAAAGCAGGACCTGTGTCTGCCTGGGGATAACAGTGCAGTCCAGCACTAGCAAACTGTGAGAGCTGTCAGTGCTGGGGATATGCCAGTCAGAGCTCAGCTCCATGAGCCACCCTTGCAGGTCTGCTGTGAGAGCCTGGGCTCTGGACCACAGGTGGCTCACACACCTGTCCTGCCTGGCCAATGCAGAGCTGCCTTTTGCTGGCTCAGCCTCCCTATCTTGCTCAGCCAGAGGACCCTGTGAAGGGGCTTGCATCCTAGCTTAAAAAGTTTATCCAGGGAATGGGCTTATGTGCTCTGCCTGAGTCAGTGCTTAGAGCTTGCCAACAGGCAGCTGAGCCTCAAAGATAGCCTACTGAATTCAGCAAGCTGTTGGTTGGATCTAATTCAACCCCAGCAAGGCACAGGAGAGCAGCTCTGAGCAAAGGGAAGTGCCACTTCTGAGTAGCCATTTCTCTAGCCAGGCATTTGTGAGAGGCGGTGTGGAAGAGCTGGGCTTTGTCTGAGGCCGAAAGACTTGCTGTAATTCACAGCTGCTCCTGTGTGAAGTGAGGGATGCCTCAGAGCCTGCAGCTCCACCACCAGCTCCTTTCAGAGAGCTGATACCACAGACTGTCCAGCACCCGCCTCTGCCCCGGGCCTGTTCCAGCCCATACCAAGCTGCTTTCTCTGGGCTGGCATCGCGAAATGAGAGTAAGGATGGCAGCCAGGCTAGCTGCAAGTCACCCACTGTTGGTTAAGAAAGTGAATGTCCTTGTGTTCCAAAGGTAGGTCCCACAGCTGCCTTTGCTAAGCCAAGGCAGAGAAGCGTTTAGCCCTTCGGCGTGGTTCTGGGCACTCTGAATAGGCTTTGGCTTGGGTTTTTTGTTCGATTGTTACTGCTTCGGTTGTGGTGTTGTTGTGGGGTTTGTTTGTTTGTGCTTGTTGTGCTCTTAGCAGCCATTAAGGCAGATTTTAATTGCTTAGCAACAGTTTCTGTCCAGAATAAGAGTTAAAGATGCTGCTGCAGGAGGAGCAAGGTGCATCTGAGTTTGAATCACTGCTGAAGGCAATGTGGGCAAAAGCTGCCCCCACCAAAGTGGACCAGCAGCCTTTTGGACAGAAGGCTTGAATCCTGAAGTCATCAAGAAAAATCAAAGTCTCTTACAAGCCTTGGGATAAAAAGGTCATATTTGCTTCGTTTCAGGTCTCACAATTCTGCTGCCAAAACACATAATGAATGTGAGTTACCACTTCTAGCTAAAATGGGTCATAGAAAGCTGTCCTGTGATGCAGCTGCCATGTGTTGACATTTGCCATGTGCTGACCAATGGATTAAGGCAAGGCAGTTGTTCTGTCTCTCGGTTCAGCACAATGTTACAAGCACAAAAGCTAAGCACTGGCATGTAAAGGTCCAGAGGGCAACCACTGCCTCTGCTTTCCTGCTGTATCCTCAGGAAGATATTGGTCTTCCCTCCACCTGCAGTGTCAGCGCTGTGGTAGGGTCTGGTCAACCAGATGTCAAATCCTGTTGGCACAAGTCCTGCCTCTGTCAGGGATGGGAAGACATCCTGCCAGCTCTGGCTTTACTTCTACCATATTCCATTTCTCTGTTTCCTTTTGCTCATGTGCATCACTCCTTGCTGCATCTCCCACTCCAGAAACTTCTACTCAGTCCTGGAGTCAGAGCTCCTGCCAGGGCATTTAGATCTTCATCTGTCTGCTTCTTTTTCTCCTCTTCCTTTTCCCACCTAACCTGCCCTTTGAGATGTTCTCTTTCTCCATTCTCACTCGAGCAGGAGCCCAGACTGCAAATTGGATCTGCTTTGATTGATTTGTCATAAGACTCCTCACTCAGGCTGGTTTTCACATTCAGCCAAGTTCTCTCTTCCTTTTGGACATTTCTCGCTCCTCTTTCCCCAGAGGGAGGATGTCTAAGCAGTTGAGTCCACTACAGCTTCCTGGCCAGAGGAAAGCAGAAGTGGGGACTCAACCAGAGAGCAACTGATAATGAAACATTTACCTACTCTCGTGTCACGAGAGCCAAGCAGTCAGTAAGAACTCGTCAGGACTGGTTGAGGTAGAGTAGATCCAGCTGTGGGATGGACTGGACAGCAGCATGAGGTTGGGTGCAGCTCTGTCTTGTGCACTTCTGCCCTCAGAGCTGGGCCCCAGGGTCCCCTTGTGCCCCCGAGCACCCACGCCCACATGCAGTGCCTCCATCCACGCCGGGAACCATTGCTGGTCAGGATGACTTAACATCACATTTAGGAATTTGTCCTTTCCAGGTGATCTTTTTCCTTTGCAGAATTCTTCCCAGAAAGCTTTTCTGTTGTGTTCAGTGCTCACATTTTGCATTTCACAGTAGTTAACTCCAAACCTTAATGGTCGAGGTAAGCCGAGGTCTAATGCAGAGAATGTCCAGCTGCAGATCAATGATTGGTTTGGTTTCTAGCTCTGATAGTAGACAGGAATGTATGCTCAGGTGCTTCTGCTGGCTCAGCTCTGGGGGGATAGTGCACCCAAGAGAGTTACAGTGATGATCCACTCTTCCTCTGAGCTCGTCCCCCTGCCCCTCTGTAGGCTGTGGTGGGCAACAGGGAGCTCTAGGGAGCAGTGTGTGCAGCAGGAGTCTGAGCACAGGCAATCACAGAATCACACAGGACAGCAGGGATCTGAAGGGATCTCTAAGGACCACCTCATCCAAACCCCTGCCCACTGCTAAAGCAGATACACCAAGATCAGGCTGCACAGGAACATGTTCAGGCAGGTCTTGAAAGCTGCCAAAGAAGGAGACTTCACAATCTGTCTGCACAACCAGTTCTAGTCTAGTTAAGCCTCAAATTAAATATTCTCTTCTCAGGTGGGACCTCCTGTCTTGTTGCTGGGGACCACTGAAAAAAGTCAGGCCCCATCACCTTCATATCTGCTTTTAGATGTTGATAAGCACTGGTAAGAGCCCTCACTCCCCTTCTCTTCTCCAGGCCAAAGACCCCCAAGTCTTTCAACCTCCCATTGTAAGAAAGATGCTCAGGTTCTTCTAATCCCCTTTGTAGCCCTCCATCTGCTTGTCCAGTTGATCCCTGCCTCTCTTGACCTGGGGCACCCAGGACTGGCCACAGACGTGGCCTCACTGGTGCAGGTTGGACTGCACTGATCACTGACAGTCTGCTGGCACCGTTTGTGGGAGGGTCTGCACTGGCCACAAAGCCCCAGCCAGAGTACTCTCTTTATTCCCTAATATCCTTGCCTAACACCTGCCTATGTTACAGGTTATTCCCTCCCCAGTGAGGGGAGTTGCCAGCAGCAGCTGTGAGATGACACAGGCAAAAGGGCATGAAGCGAAGCTCTCTGGAAGGAAACAAGGAGGTGGAAGTTGGTTTGGCAGAGCTGCTGCTAGTTGTGAAATTTGGCTGGTGATGAGGGGAGTCAGGCTGTGGGTAGGGCTTGTGGAGTCAGCCTCCCTTTGTTCAGCACTGCCAGGGCTGAGCAGTACCATCCTGCCCTTATCTGTCCTTGTGACGCAACAGATGCACCTCCATAGTGAACATGAAAGCAGGGGAGAGGGCAATTCCTGGGCACTATGGAATCTATTTATTTCCTGGCTCCCCACCACAATTTTCACTAGGAATTGTTGCTATATGCAGAGCATTCTGAGCTGAACAGAGCTTGAGCTGACCCTTTGCTGTGACAGGGGCAGTACTGGGGAGCAGGAGAGGTGTTTTGGTTTTCTCCTCTCTACGCCTGTGGGATCATTCACCTCCCCCTTCCACCTTGCAGGCTGCAAACTGCCTCAGTCCTGTCCTCCTCAAAGTCACAGGTTTCCTCTCATGTGCTCACCAAGTATCCATGGATTCACCTTCCTTCAGTTGTAGCTGGAGATGAGACAGGAGAATCATAGAATCACAGAATGTCAGGGGCTGGAAGGGACCTCCAAAGCTCCTCTGGCCCAACCCCCCCCCCACGCTAGAGCAGCATCACCCAGAGCAGATCACACTGGAACAGATCCAGAGGGTTCTTGAATATCTCCAGACTCCACAACCCCCTGGGCAGTCTGTTCCAGTGCTCTGTCAGCCTCACAGGGAAAAAAATTCTTCCTCAGGTTCACATGGAACCTCCTGTGCCTCAACTTCCACCCAGTGCCCCTTGTGCTGTCACTGGGCATCACCCAGCAGAGCCTGGCTCCAGCCTCCTGGCACTCACCTGCACATATTTATAACCATTGCTGAGGTCACCTCTCAGTCTCCTCCTCTCCCAGCAGCACAGCCCCAGCTCCCTCAGGCTCTCCTCAGAAGGAACATGCTCAACTTCCTTAACCATCTTTGTGGCTCTGTGCTGGACTCTCTCTAGCAGCTCCTGTCCTTCTTGACCTGGGGGCCCAGAACTGGACACAGTACTCCAGATGTGGCCTCAGCAGGGCAGAGGAGATGGGCAGGAGAACCTCCCTCGACCTCCTAAGCACAGCCCTTCTAATGCAGCCCAGAATGGCACTGTCCCTCCTGCCCACCAGAGCACACTGCTGGCTCATGGCTCATATCCTGCCATCCATCAGCACTCCCAAGTCCTTCTCCCCTTCCCTGCTCTCCAGCAGGTCAGTCCCCAACCTATGCTGCTCCCTGGGCTTGTTCTTCCCCAGGTGCCAGACTCTACACTTGCCCCTGCTGAACTTCATTCAGTGTCTCCCTGCCCAGCTCTCAGCCTGTTCAGGTCTCTCTGCAGGGCAGCACAGCTCTCTGGGGCAGCCACTCCACCCAGCAGTGCACGCCATGCCCTCAACCAGGTCATTAATGAAGGAGGATATTGCTGTCTTTACACCCTCTTCACTGAGGCAGTATCACAGCTGTTGTTGGTGTCATAGTATAGACCATCTCATGCAGCAGCTGTGGCAGTACAAAGTCCTACTAACAGGTTATGCAAACCTATAGATAGCATTAAGGAACCTGCTGCTTTACTGCACCCGTGCAAGCATCCCATCTGGTGGTGCATTGGCTCACCACTGCTTCTCCTCACTTAGGGAAGCCCTGAGCAAACCTCAGAACTGCTGCACAGACCAAGTGTAGTTGTGCAGTAAAACCTTGGGAGGAACATTGCTGCATGCCAGGGTGTAGAGGGGAGGAGGAATAAGAGAGCAAAGGGCAATCAGCAGGTGGTGTGTGAGCTCAGTTTGGTTTCCCCTCTGCCCAGTGCACTCCCTGCCCCTTCCCTTCTGCCCTTATCAAAACAGAAAATGGAAAGAGAATCTTCAAGGGATTGAGCATGAAGCAAACAATGCAGAGAGCATCTTTGGAGCTCTCATGTGAACCACGACAACACAGCTGCTCTGGAGCCTGCTGGGCTGCAGTTTGGTGAGGACATTTGCATAGATGAAGCTTGCAGAGCAGTCCTGGGGCAGCAAACCAGACACGCACAGCTAGGAGGTCTCTCTGGACTAAGGTTCTCATCTTCATCCTACAGGCTCCTGGCTTCACTGGCAAGCAGGAATAGTCAGATCTCTGTTTTCCTCTCAGTTCTGGAAACCAGGCATAGCCTCTTCCTAATTTAAACACAGACCTCTCCACCCTGTGCAGGCCACTTTTTCCAGCTGCAATGGGTAACACATGTTTGGGAATATTCTGCAGCCAGCATGTGTTTGTCTTCTCTTGCTTTCGCAAATGACAGTGCCACAGCAAGGAAGCCTCCCCCTTCCCTGCCCCCTCCAGCTGAAAAATCACCTCTAATCTTCCTGCCTTTTTTCCCTGCTGTTTATCCTGCCAATTTAAACTGGGGCCTGTTATGAACTGCAAATAATGTGGCAAAGCCTTTGGTAATTTTTTTTTTTCTGGTTCAATTTTCATTCTGCCCATGAACCTGGACTTGGCTTGCGTTACACATCCCATAATCAGCTCATCTCTTTCATTTCAGCTTCAGTCCCTGCTGCTCTGGCTGGTAGCTGCCATTCTGTCCCTGCTGCTTTCACATGTGATGAGCGAACGGGCTCCTTCCCCTTGCACTGTGGACATTTTAGCCCTGCTGGTTACCTGGGGGTGCCTTCACTGCCCCATGGGCAGCAGCTTGAGGACATACACATGTACCATCTGGCTGAGCTAAAGCCTTGTCTGCTTGTTTGGGCTTCCAGGATGTTCCACAGAAAAACATTTGCAGTGCACATGACCCCCTCCAACACAGTATCCTTCTCTGTCTCCCCGCCCCCCTGCAGCAGTGTCTGGGTAATTTAGGTGAGCTGGGTGGCCTCTGTCCACACCTGCCATTTGGCTTTCAAGGGCCACTGACTGGAAAGGGAATGTAACTATTCAACTATGGACTCTCAAAGGTCTTGCATAGACCTCTTGATACCAGGTCCTTCCTTACTATCAACCTTTATTTCACTCTTATGTTTCTTGTTAAGGCAGTTCTTGAACAAACCCACGAGTTTCTTTCTTGGGTATTCTTAAACTCGACAGTGGACAGGAGATAAATCTGTCATTGTCTTTGAGGCACTTGCTCCTCCAGAGCTGAAGAGCTCCCTGACATGGATGTCAACTACAACTATGTCTGCAGAAGGCAAAGCCTTTGAGTGAGTTTCCAAGGCTCTTCTCTACTCCCATGACACAAAAACAAGTGGCAATGTCTCTGCCTACCTTTCTGGTTAGACTGCAAACTCCGCTGGGTTGTCCGATGCGGCAAGGCAGTGCTGGCTGCATGTGGGAACTGCACAGGTGCTCTGGTAGCTTTGGTGCCACTGCTGCTGTCTGTCTCCCTGCTATCTGGGGGAGCCCCCACCTGGAGTTCTGTCCACGTTTCTGTCAGGCTCTGTGTCAATGTGGAAACCTGCAGACACTACATAACTGCCAAAACAGTTCCTGACTCTCTTCTCTGTAGTGGCTTCCTTCTTGCAGCTTCTCGTGTGCCTGTACAGCTTGCAGCTGTAAGTGGCAAGGCACACAGGGACAAGCACTTTCTGCACAAAGTAGCTACTCTTTCTGGTAGCATCTCCTTGAGCTTTCTCAAACACATTCACAAACTTCCCTCTTTCCCTGCACATTGCATTTCTCCTGAAGGAGAGCTGAGACCTGAGGAGCCAGTACTGAATCTGCTGTGCCCTTTTCATACTGATGTATGCCTGGGAGTAAGGCAGTGGCAGGATGCCAGAGAAGCCACTGCAAAGCACAGAACTGTTTCCAGATGAAGTGTCAGTCCATGGACTCACATCTCCAGTGACTGGAAAATGCCCTTTCTCTTCGGTCAGGGTCGTAACAAGCCTGCCTCTGCCTGCTGAGCTTTCCTGGGGCAGAGACTGTGTAGGTGATGTCCTCTTCTGCACGGCCTGCAGGCTGAATCCTCATTTCAGTCCTGCTGAAGTGACACAGGCAGCTGTGAGTTGGACTGTCATGGGCAACATGAAGTAGCAGGGATTCACCTCTAGCTGAGATTTGCTGTGTGCTGTATTTGGGATATGGAGGACTGCATGTGCCAGAGAGCTGGAATCTCATCAGCTCTCTGTTTCATTCATACCAGACATGCCTTACAAGCACCCAAGCACACCTCAGAGAAGAAAAAACAACCCAAACCCAAACAAAACACTTTTTTTTTTTTTTCTGGTCTAGTTAGCAATCACCCACAGGATTTCCCTCACTTGTCCTTCCTGTCTTTACCTCAGTTGTTGTAGCAGCAGCTGTAGCCTCATTCATTGCTTAGCTGTGTCATGGTGGGCAGAGGTGTTTGCTGTGTCTGGCCCAGATGCACAAGCCAGGGGCCATGTGAAGGTGGTTGTGTTGCCCTTTCCTTCTGCACACAACATTCCCAGTTTTGGGAGTCCACCTGAGGAACATGAATTTCTGGTGCCATCCTAGGTAGCATGACTTCCACACAACTGATGTAGGGCCACCTTGTCTCACAGACATATGCCACTTTGAGATGGTCTTTTCCCTATGCCAGCCGTGGGCCGAATGTGCCCCTGAACTAAAAAATGTGACTCGAGGGTTTTTTCAGAGGCAATGAGGGAAAGATTTGCCTTTTCTCTTTGTGTTTCTCTATTAACCCACATTTCAGCTGGAGAAAGATGTGTCAAGACACCACAGCTGGAATGAGGGATGGCACAGTGAAGTGTCTGCAGACACCATGCCTGCTGGGACCAAAGCACACAGCACTTGGCTGAACTTCTGTTCAGCTCTCTGTTTCAGCTTCTGTATTTCAGCTGGGGACAAGTGAAGTATCTCTGGGTACACTCTTCCTACTGACAACCGTGGGATGAGAGTACTCACACACATCCTGCAGCTGGGAGCAGGCTTCTCATGGAGCAGCCATGCTGGAAATGTGTTTGTGGCACTTACTGATCTCATTACTGGCAATCCCAGGAGAGGACCCTGGAGCCAAGGAGCTCTCAGAAGTGATCAGACTGTGGAAGGAGGTGTAAGCAGGCCCTGTGGGCTGCTGAAACAGGCTCCAAAGCTGTTGGTGCTGCCCTGTTTGCCAGCACCCTGTTCTCCTACAAAAGGTAAGAACAGGACATGGGAAGCACCAACGCAAGGTGGGAGAACCAAGAGCTCAGGCCAGTCTGGCAGTAATCCTTGGTACTGTACAGCACTGTTCTGGTGCTATAGAGATTAACTAATACACCCTCAGGACAGCCCTGGGGCAGGCAAGGGTTGTCACCCTCAGTGCACAGATGGGGAAACCGAGGCACAGAGGCTAAGAGACCTGCCAAAATCGCACAGCAAGGCGCTGGCAGAGGCATGTTAAGAACCAAGACAACCCTTGTGCCCCACCCCTCGCTGCCTTCCCACCGGTCAAGGCTGTCTGGACATGGGGAACACACAAGCCCCTCTTGAGAAGCAATGCCTGGAACGTGTTGCCTATTAATAATTTTTATTTGCCTTTAATGAGTTATTTCACAGTTTTTCCCTCACACTGTACACCACACCTTCAAAGTCCACTCAGTGTTCTGTGGTAACCCACAGCCTTCTCCTTCAGCACCGGGACAGCTCTGCAGGGGGGTCGGAGGATGCTCTGTGCTTTCGTTAAGAGGATGTTTAGAAAGAGTTTTCACTGGCATTAGACTGGGAGCCTTGAGCTCTCGCTGGAGACCAACAGCACACGCTGGAGCAGCAGGCAGGAGGAGCGGATGGTGAAGAGGCTTTTGCTACCCCCTGTGAACCGACCAGCATTCTCTCCTGGTGTTTTAGCTCTCCCAAGCTCTGGTGGTCACTCACAGCACAAACTGGCTCTTTGCAATTCGCCTGGTCAAGATGTTGCTGTTCAGGGGGTTGCTTCTCTAACAGGTCATGAGCAGTCAGCTCATTACCAGAAAGGACCCCAGTGCCGCCTGCTCCAGGTGTGCAGCACTGTCTCGGAACAAGGCTGGCTGCAGCCACTGTGCTCTCCTGCCACAGGGAGGGTATTACCATGGTTGGCAAGCAGCCATGTCCAGCATCTGAGTCTCTTTTCCTTCAAAACTGGGGTTCAATGAAGAGCGAGGGAGAGTGGATGGAGGAGGAGAGGAGGATGAGGCAGAGCAAACAGGAAAATCCACCAAATGAGCTTCTAGGAAGGAAATGTTTCCCGTCGGGCACTTCAACTGAAGTGGCTTCATTTTCACAAGGTTTCTTTCTCTCTCTGGGAACATCTGCTGAGCTTCATCTCTGTCAGCTGGATATATCGTATGACATTGGTATCTGCAGGAAAGAGCACACACCCCCCTGTGGTGGTTACAACTCCCTGTGGGAGACACACACTGCACCTTCATCCTTGGTGCCTCCCCTGGGGAGCAACACGGCCCCAGCACTGCCTGCAGAAACAGCATCGGTTGGAGGGGGTTTCTAAAGCAAACTCTGCTGCTTTGGGCTTTGGAGAACCTGCTCTGACTTGTGTTCACCATACCTGCTACTCTCAGTTTTTCCTCAGCTAGTTTTATGTTCTCTCTGGTTACACCTGGTCAGCACAGTTGAATTCACACAGTTGAAGATATCCAGGTCATCCTTGCCTGTTCTCCATTGGCTTCCCCTCCCTCTACGCCTGCACGCAAGCCCCTGAAGGCATTCTGCCTAGTTGTGTTCTGCCCTTTTGCTCTCCTATTCTTTTTACAGCCTGTTTCACACTTCTCGTGTTTTCCCATGATGGCCTGAACTGGGAAGGGCACCCTTCACATTTCCTTTGCACCCTTGTTTTCCTTAAATTTCATATTTGAAAATCCTTCCATCATGACATTCTATCTGCACTTTTGTCATATGCTGTGTGCTGCTCACTGCCTTGTCTGTGCTGTCTAACCAAGTGCTAGGAGCAGAGGGACATTGTTCCACCCCTGCAGAGAGGTGTGAGATCCTAGCCCTGTGGAGGTAGCAAGCTGAGCCCTCCTTTTCTTTCCAGTACTTCAGTGCCCCACCACAGCACACAGAGCCTGTGGGTTTGTTTTACCTGCTGGCATCAGCAATGAAGGAACCTGTTCACCTTGAAGCACAGGCTGATCTAAACAGGTATGTGCCCCCAGACAGACTCATGATTTTGCAAACATGACCAACCCTTTCTCAAATCATGCTGAGTTACTATCCTGAGGGTGACTTTCCATGCGCAGGGCATCCACATAGCTGCAGAAGCCATGTGGTATCAGAAGCAAGCAAAAAAATGGACACTTTATGTGCTGATTGAAAAACAACTGTCCTACCCAGGCAGCAAACCAAGGCCAGCTTAGCCCGTGTAAGCTATTGGGTCCTCAGGAACTTACCTGAGGCACACTGCAGCAGAGTCAGAGGGCAGTCCTGCCCCCTCACCCAAACAGCACCAGCTGGGGAGATGAGGAGTGCCTGAGCTCTCAGAGAAAGGCACACGTTACCGGTAAGGTGCCCAGCACTGGCAAGTGTGGGTATTACACCCACCAAACAGCTAAGGGCCCAAAGCTGCCTTTCAACATGAGAACAGGGCATCTCTGTTCTGCCCTCAGAGCAGAAACAGGAGTCAGAACAGTTCCCCTTCACACAGAGCTCTCCACAAACGTGCCATGGGGTACATATGCTGGGGTGACCTCTCAAGTGGCCATCTGGTGATATGGGTCTCCCTGCTGAGTCTTCTGCAGGCTCAGTTGCATCGTCCCAGTCAGTTCAGAGGAATTAAGTTACTTGCCCCACTTGGGGCATTCCAAGCCAAGAAAACATGGTGTGTCTAAGATATAGATGTGGTGCTGAGGGACTTGGTTTAGTGGTGACCTGGCAGTGCTTGGTTAACGGTTGTGGGCTTGATCCTAAAGGTCTCTCCCAACCAAAACAGCTCTATGATTCTGTTCTAAGTTGTGCAACTGCTTGTGTCAGACAAGATGTGCCAACATCCTGGGCTGCTCACACGTTATTGTTTCCTACCAGTCCAGCAAAACTTAGAGCAGCTTCTTTAAAACCAGCACTGGTTTTAGTTGCACAGCCTCCCAGAGCAAAGCTGCTCAGCTGAGGGGGCAGTCTTGAATTTTGGGCCTGAAACACAACCAGTGCACATGACAGGGAGGTGACTAACCAAGCCCAGCAGGACAAGAGCCCAGTCTGAGTTCTGCTGCACTCCCTGCACCTCACTGCAGGCTCTCTGCCCTGCAGCCTCCCGGGTGTCTAGTGGCTACAGGCTGGGTGCATGTCCCTGCTGCTGAGGTTCACATCTTGAACGTCTGTGGGGTGCAGGTGATAGGTGCTAAGAGTGTTGACATGTTAGGAAACTACACCTGCCTGGGGCTGTAGGACTCGACTCTGCTGAGGGGGTGGAGGTGGGCTCAGAACAGAATGGGGCAGTGAAAAGTCACCAGTTCCCTTTGGCTCACCGGTGAGGTAGCTACCTGCTGATGGCACAAATTCACTCACCTGGGAGATCCATACACACCTGGAGAGCCAGGGGCAAAATGAGGTGCAGCCTGGTGGAGGGTGGAGAGCTCACCCATTGTGAGCTAATTATAAATCTCCCAGGCAGGCTTTGGCACCTTTTGCTTCCTTTCTGAGGATTCTGGGTTTACCAAAGAGAAATGATAACAGAAGCACTCAGTTTACAGAAGTGGAGTCCTGTCTTCATGAAGCCCTTTGCATCAAACAGGATTGCACCATACCAGCTCTGCCCGCAGAGGTATTTCAGAGCTACGTGTAAATGCTAATGAAGGCTCCATCTCAGTGAGGAAGAAGTGATCTCCTTCTGCTGGTGAGGAAGCAGCATGTAAGTACCGCTCAGACAAGGGGTAAAGCTAATGTAAGTAGTGCTGGCAGAGCTGCAATGGGCACATCTCCTGGGTTTTAGGACCATGACTGCATCCCTGGTGCAGTGTGGCCTCCTGCCGTTTCCAAGGTCGTTGCTGCTTCTCCCTGTAGCTTCAGAGTCCAGTTCCTTGTCTGCTGTGTGGGCACCATAGCTTGGGTTTTGTTCCCAAGACTTTTAAGTTGCACAAGCTGAAGAAGGCATCTCTTGAACTCAGCTGGGAGCCCATTCCATGCAGCATGGCAAACCTAACCTGTATGTGTAGTCTGTGTGATGTCAGAATGTGAGCTTTAGTGCAAGAAGTAGCTGCAGAGAGTGCAAGAAGTGCAGAGAGTAACTGCAAGTGGTTGATGTGACCAGGCCAGCTGATGGCCTCAGTCCCAGCCAGGATGCACCCCAGTGATGCTGTGTCACTGATGGGAAAGAGCTGGACGAGGCCTGAAGTTGTAGGTATGGCTGCCCAAGCTGGGCACTGGACACGACGTTTGTGGGGGCCGTATGCGTGTTTTGCACAACTCAGCAATGGCTTCCTCTCCCTTAGTGAGAGGGTTATACAATTATCTTCTGTTGTTTCCATCTGCTCTTGTGATTTTTGCTCAGAGGTAGCAGAAGAAATGAGGCCAAACTCAACCTTAACCTTCAGCAGACAGTAAATAGCCATAAGGGATTTGCTGTGCCAACAGCCCTCCAGAGGGTTGTCAGAGCAGTAACCCCCTCTGTTAACTAATTCCTCTTTACCATTTAAAATCTCACCCACCACAGAGAATAACTGCCAGAGACTTGTGCCAAAACTGTTCCTTATTAGACAAAAAGAAACAAGCCACGGAACATGACTGTACTAACCACCAAGTGCTTTTACCAGTGAGCCCATAAAGGAAAGCAATCACATTTTGCAGATGGAGGCTCTGAGTGGACACACTGACCTGCTCCAGGTCACACAATTCTTCTTTATACTGTTACCTAGTTCCTACTGCTGTCTTTTAGCACCATATCCCTCCTTACTGTAGGTATCCACCTCTCTCCCCCTGAATTTAAACTTTCCATAATAATAAATAAAATAGTGAAACAGTAGCCTTGAACAAGATCTAATAATAACAGGGAAGAGTCTCTGATGCAGAGCTGAAGGCCAGAACTGCTTTTTGTATACATTGAGGGCCTTCAGGGACATTTTCTGATATGTTTTTGCAGCAGACTGTGGTATTTGAAGCTGCTGCTGTTGAATAAATTAGTATTTATTTCAAGAAGAAAATGAGGGATACAAAATAAATGGTATTGGGGTGGGGGGAGGCACAAAAACACTGATTTTAAAAGTAGAAGCAGAGTGCTTCACCTAAAAGGACTTTTTCACTCCTGAGCCTAGCCAGAACCTCAAAGTTAGGGTAACAACTTATTTTCCATGAACTCTTTTTCTCTTGCATAGGCTTCTCCGTTTCCTGGTTCTGGCAAGGGTTGAAAGCAGAAGGGCATGATGTGAGCTAAAATAGGCTAAACTGCGCTTTTAAGCACATTTGCTCAGGGAGTGTGGGGTACACAGCTGTGC
Source organism: Semnornis frantzii (assembly GCA_013399775.1). Classification (NCBI taxonomy): domain Eukaryota; kingdom Metazoa; phylum Chordata; class Aves; order Piciformes; family Ramphastidae; genus Semnornis; species Semnornis frantzii. Next base: position 55,791 of record VWYK01106372.1, on the reverse strand, counting down.
TGTCAGACTGCCTGGAGCCCATGGCCAAGCGTGGCAGATGGGACCAGGCACCCTTATGAGAGGTGGAAGAGGAAGGAGATCCTTGTGCACTCTTGAGTGCACCTTCCCTGGTGCTCTCTCAGGACACAGCCACTGCAGAAGCCCTGCAAGGACAGTGCCTGTAGGGCACCAAGAACAGCCAGCTCAAACAGCCTCCTTTGCTTACTCTGGTCCAACCACCATCAGCTCTGCTGTGCTCACTCCTATTTCACATCCAGCTCTCGCTCTTCCCCTCAGTTTCACGTGGAAGAGCTGCTCTGTGGGGTTCTCCTTGAACGTGCCTTCCATGTTGCTCTCTTGTGATTTTTTTTTTTTTTATTATTACACCATTCCATTATTTTAACAGAAAATGTTTCAATGATAGTATGGGTTTATTGTCTTATAGTTACTTGAAAAATAAAAGCATCATCTCTTCATCATGGCCTTCTACCCACCCTCTGGTTGTTCTGCAAGGACTAACATGCTGGAATATATACTTTTTTTTGCTGTCTCGAAACTAATTCTTGGGGTTTGATGCATGTATGACAGATACTTGATCAGGCAAGTGGCCAATTTCATGGCAAGAGTCAAAGGATCCTGCTGTATGCTCAGTGAGTTACTGTCTGTCTCTGCTCAAAGTAGAACACTAACCCTTTACTGAGATGGTGCAAAGCAGGGCTGGTAAGGATTGCAAATAGTCTCTTGGCTTTGCTAGGGAGAAAAAGCTTTTTTTTTTCCTCAAGGAGTCAGCAAACATAACGGTCGGGATGCAGTCTTTCCGACCCCTCTTTCTTCTTTAACAACAAACTGCGGATGCCGGAGAGGCAGGCTCCCTCCACACGCACAGCACCCCAGCGGCGCTGCCGCCTCGCCGGTGCTGCCGCAGCCTCGGCAGTGGTTAATCTTCGGGCACTGCAGCCTCGCTGCGCTACCAGAGTGCTGGAAGGGGAGTACAGCTAAGGACACAGTGAGTCATGCTCATCCCTGTGGAAATCAGCACAGTCAAGTCAGGGACAGGCTGTGTCTGCTGAAAAGAAACGCCAAAGTGCCCGGTGCAAAGCCCGTGCCCGCTGCCCCGTACCTGTCGGCTGGCGAGATCTTGCCTCTTTCAGGTAGTAGAGAGCCTTGTTGAAGTCACCGAGGTGGTAAAAGGCCACTCCTGACCGATAGAGAGCCTTGAAGTTCTCGCCTTCTTTCTGAAGCACCTTGAGGCAGTACTCCTTGACTCGCTCGTAATTCACCAGCTCAGCCTGGAGCAGGCAGGCTGCAGGGGATGGGGATGACGGACAGACAGACAGACAGGAGAGCGTTAGTGCCAGCGGCAAATTTCTCCCTGCCCTGCAATCTGCACGGGGGGAAAGGAGCAGTTTAGGTGAGGGAAACGCCTCAGTGCCGTAATTCGGAATGGGTTGTTTGCCGAACCCGATTGTTCGCAATCTAAATGCCAACGCTTCTGGTTTTGCCCGGGCGAAGAGCAGGGACTGTGTTTGCTCCCAGGGGGAGGCAGCCAGAACGCAAACAGCTTCTCTTGTAGTTAGTGCTTGGCAGGCTGAGGGCTGGAGCTCAGGAAAGTACAAAAAGGCACTCAGATCTCTGACAAGGAAAGAGGGAGCTACTAAATTACATCAAAGTCTGTAACTTGTCTTCATCCGAGGCTGTTAAAATTTACAAACAGCCTGTAACTGCCTTTTGCCCAGGAGGTCCTGCATGTCGTTTTGCTATAGGGAGCGAGGCACTCTGCTGTTACAGCCTGCTGCCGGCAGACCCCAGCTGCCTGGAGCTGCAGGACTGAGCCCTAAGTTCATCCCCAGAGGTCAGTTCTGCTGATTTCCTCAAGGAAAAGGCAAACACAGGGAGGAAACCGTGTGCTGAGGACTGTGTGCTGAAGGAGAGTTGTTGCACAAATGTCAGGGAGCTGAAGAAAATCCCCACAGGGAGCTTCCCACAGCTGGGAGTGAAATGGAGGAAGAAGGTAGATCCTTGAGGCATGCTTTACAGCCCTGCTCGTGGCTTACTGTCGTGCTTACTCTGGTGGGTTACACTTTGTTGGGCACACTGGGCATTAAAAGTGGGGACCACTGAAAGAACAGAACCTGGTGCAGTCACAGTCTTTGGGAAAAGAAACTTGTTATGTCCACAAGCCCACCTGGTTCTGCAAGCCAAGGCAAGTTTGGAACTGACATAGTTGGGGAAAGGCAGAATGTTGCTGCAAGGATCAGTTCAGAGGCTGGAGTGCCAAGGGCCAGGGCATGGAAAGAAATTTCCCATGGCAGGTGGCGTTACTCAGTGTGTCTCTGGCAAGGAGACTCACTGCTCCTGGAAATCCAAGTCATCACAGTTCAGGTGTCACCAGCAAACTGCCAGACTTCAATTTTTGCATGGCAACTGCAATCTCCAGCTGAGAGGATGTGTTGCTAGGTCAGGAATAGGATACGGTTCTTGATTCCCTTCCCTGAACCCCTAACAGTAAGCCCTGCACCCACTTCACATTTCGTGAGCGGGAAATTGGCTGGATGACCTCCAGAGATTCCTTGCAACCTGAACTACCCCAAGTCTATGATCAGTTAGCATGGGCAGAACATGTGCCTAACCCAAGGACATGCTTACAGCTTACACAGCTAACTGGGAGCAGAAATAGGCAGGCTTTTGCCAGTACAGAGCTGATGGTGTAGGTATGTTGAGCAATGACTGCAGAGCTAGCTCCGCTTCTGGTGCCTTTGGTCGACTGACACAGGAACCAGCAATGGGAGCTTTGTCCCCTTGGCTGTAATGATGGACTCCCAAAATACTTTAAGAGCTTCTGCCACTGAAGTGCACAGGTATTGCAAAGGCATCTGGATGCTCACTACTTTATTGCCAGTTTAAAAGCACATATGCTTCTAAAAGCTTTGAAGCACTTCCTCATCCAGAGTTTGTTCCTTCCTACTTGTCAAACATTGATTTCTCTCACTCTGTTGCTAATGGAGCTTGAAATGATTGTGCCTCGTTTTCCTTTGTTTTCCAAAGCTATTAAAAAGATGACTGTGTAAATTTACTGCCAGCTTCCCAACCCTGGGAAGAGGATTGCTTTGTTTATCTGCTGACCAGCAGCGTGTCCAGCAGTGGCAGAAGCTTTCTGCACACGGCCAGTCTGATTCAGCTTTTCATGTCCTGTGAAGCTGCCTTCCAGAACAACTGTGAGGGTGGATTTTAGTCTCTGTTCATTTACTACTTGGTGTTGCCAGTTAGAGAAATGAGTCTTGAGAAAAATGACAGGCAGCCTATTCATGTCTAACTCCATGTTAGACTTGCTTCATGGGTTGATTGAAAAGAAAAAAGCTCTTCCACATCCTGACAACACACAAAGCCAAATGGGCTCCAAGATGGCCAGCTGGGCTCTTTCGGTGACTCACCCTCCCAGCAAAGCTTCGCAGGGCATCCCCAGTAGCCGTGCAGACGGCAGAGAGCAGTCAGGAGCACATAGCTGGCAGGGAGATGTGTTCATGCGAGCAAAGCGAGCAGATGGGCCTGCAGGAAACAGTTCTGCGGCAGGAGCTGGCCACTTGGAGAGCCAGCCCGGGGAGCGGCTCTGAGAAGTGAACCTGGGGGGAGCATCTCCTGTATTCAGAGGTGTGTGCTTGCAGTTGTTGGTGGGCTGTGAATCAAGACAAACCCGAGGCTGTTAGTTCAGCTCTCAGATGAAGAGACATCGAGCCCTTCTACTTCCTACTAGTTCAGTCAGAAGAGAGCTATGTTGAAATCTGTGGTGTTTTCCTAACCACATCTTTGGCTGGGAGTGCTTGTTCACCACCTTTACTTGCAGGTGAGAGCTTGCAGCCCACCGTTCCCTGTAAGTCTCCTTGCAGGGGAGCTACATCTCTCCAGCTCTGAATGTAGGGAGTCCTGCTTCCCCCCAGCATGTGACATTATCCATCAGGCTTGGGTATCACTCTCAATCTGGCAGCTGATGCATTGTGTCAGTTTAAGCAATGAGTAACTACTAAGTTTTAAAACGTGTGTCACATGGTGGTGAAGAGTCCCTGTCTGCTATCAAAGAAGCTGTTTTGAAACTACTAGGTGTGAAAAGTGCTAAGGGGAGGGGGAGAAGGTTAATGTTATTACCTCCAATGGCAGGACTCTGTCCATCAGGCTCCCTGGTTGTCAATGTTTAAGTAAGGAAAGGGGAAGTTTGGCTAGTTTTCTTCATCAGAGGAGTGTTAAGCCTGGACTTCTGTGTTTTAATTTGTGGACCTGACCTATGCCAGCCACTTCCATGAGTTTCAACCATCTGAATGATGTAATGCAGATCTGGTACCAGTAGATAACTGTACCCCTAGAGCAAATTTGTGCGGCTCTGCTCAGCACAAGGTTAGGCAAAGACTAAAGCACCTGTAGAGCAAAAATATGTCCACACGTATAAACTGTCTCACTAGCAATGGCGGGAAGGCGAAACCAAAATCCTGGCAACCGAGGGGTTTGTACTCTACTTCATTTCACCTTGAGTTAGTGGTCAAGCACCAGAATAGGATGCCCAGAGAGGTGGTGGAGTCAGCATCTCTGGAGGTGTTTAAAAAGCCACTCAGACATGGCACATCGGGGTCTGGTTTAATGGCCACAGTGGTGTTAGGTCAATGGTTTGGACTTGATAATCCTAAATGTCTCTTCCAGCTGAAATGCCTTTATGATTCTATGAGTTAATTTTGAGTTGCTGAGTGTCTTTGAGGAAGATGCACAGACTTGACAGGTGCTAGTGGGAAAGGATCCATGACAGTCCTGTTCTTCCAAAGGTTAATTACCTCTCTGTCTATGAAATGGCATTAGATTTCTGAGTGAGTGCCTCTGCAGGTTATGCAAATAGCTCAGCTTGGCCCAAACTTTTGGCTTCTCATTCTGGCTGAGCCAAGATCTAAACCTGGAAGTAGGATGTTTGGGTCTTGACATGGAGATTTTACCAGTTATCAGGAGCCTTGCCCACCTGGCAGTTTTCACCAAGGGGTAAACCTGCATGCCAGACCAATCCTCCAGACACAGTTTATACCTGGCTAAATTCCTGCTGCAGGCAAGGCTCAAGACTCCTCTGTGTTACAAGACACTTCAGAGTGAGCCACATTACCCTGCAAATAACATCAGCGTATCCCCGCCCTGTGGCACGTTCCTTGGGCTCAGCACACTGAGAGTCGCAGTGCAAATTCCACCTGCTGCTGCTCTGAGGGATGAGAGCGCCCTTGCCCTCCAGGGACACCCTGGGTTGGAAGCTCACCTCCTGCCTCACTTGCTGTTGGCTTTCACCCAGGGAAGGAGTGGTGGTGCTCACCTTTGTGACTGCCTTGCACCTCCCACCGCAGCAGCCGCTCACTGCTCCAGCCTGTCAAGTTTTTGGATGAAAACCACTCCATGTGCAATGTCTGCCTTTGCAAATGTCAGCCAAGGCTCTTCAGGTATTTTTGAAAAACAGCCTAGGGAAATGTAACTTCTTTCTACCTTGCTGAAGGTCTCTGGTGGCTGCTTCTCCGAATCTGTCTCATGCCTACTCATCACCTGGCTTTAAATCTGGCAGAGATGCTTTGTGTCAATCAGGTGCCTTCTACCCTCCCTGGGGTAATCTAGAGCTGGCCACTTGATAATCTTCCACAAATAACATTGCTGTAGTACAGCATATACAATTCTGAAGGGATGCTTTGGGGTTTAGTACCTAGTCCATGGACTGTCCACTCTGGACACAATCCAGTCCAGGAAACACTGGGGATCTGGAAACTTGCAGAGGGGAAAAAAGAAAGCTCCAGCTGTCTCACAGGGTGCAGGAAGGAAGAAGTGCACAAAGCGGAGACCAAGCTGAGAGGGGTTGTCTCCATGATGACAGAAACAAGGGAGGAGACGGGCACAGAGGCACCAAGCTGCTGGGGTGATGAGAGGGTGTACAGGAGTGAGAAGCGAACATCTAGGGGAGAAGTGGAGTTGTAAGTTTGGGACAAGGAGCTAGGGGCACAGAGACCCAGTGCAGCCAGCTGGGAGACTGAGGAGCATTTGTAGCAGTGAAGTTCAAGCAGAGAAAGCTGCTCTCCCTAGGTGTGCACAGCAGCATCTCCTCTAGCAGATAGATCACTTAACCCGCAGCACTTTCCTGCTCTGAATCACTCTCTTCTCTGCTGGGTGTACTCACCGAGCAATTCTAACCTGCAATGCTGAGGACTAGCACTGGAGTCTGAAGCTGGTGTCCTCTGCAGGAGCTAACAGTAAATCATGTGGCTGAAGCACTCTTGTATAACCATGCAAGAGGATTTGAATCCAAATGACCTTTGTTTTCCACTCTTTAGACTGAAAAACAGCCTGTATTGATTTTTTTTTTTCCAGTTGAAAAGGGAGAAGCAGCTAAACCCATTTCTGCTCAAACCTGAAGCAGATAGTCCCTCTTTGCTGTATTTATTTTGGCTCTGCTGCTGGAGGCGAACAGTCTGTGTGGATGATTACCCCTTAGTGAGTGCTAGGTACACCAACCACTGCTAACTCAGTGTTTACTTCACAAACTGTCTTTCCCAGCAACAACCACAACTAAACTCTGCACAATACTCTGCTTTCTGATAGGTCTTGCAGCAAGTACAGCAGCCAGCAGCTTGCTTAAAATCTGTTTAAATTGCAGGAAGACAGTGCATAGCCTTGTCCTGGTTCTACTCTGGAAAACACATGATTGATGCTTTCATGCTGCTGCCTCAGGGCACTATTCTAGCATTTGATTAAGACCTTTATATATCATTGAACAGGCTTTGTTCTCATATCTCTTTATACAGACTCAAAATAACAGAGCAGACCAGGAGAGTCTCATACTTGTGCTACTTGAGAAGATTTGCCATCCTTCATGGTGGTGCTTTTACTCAGAAAAAATAAAACATAGTGGTAACTTCTGTTCTGATTTAAGAATTTGGGATGAAATATTATTGTAAAATAACAGAAACAATAACGAGAAAAAAACACAGGAGGAGTGGGGAAAAAACCTTTGTCTTGGAAGAGACAGCATTTTCTAACCATGCCACTGATGGATGCATCATTCATCTCTGCATGCTGCAGTCTGTGTAAATGGTATTTGCAGAAAGCACAGGGAGCTTACAGCATGCACTGGAAGAATTAAGAGGAATGCCATCACTACGTAGGACTGAGAAAATGAGGCACATGTTAGCAACTTAAATCACCACTACCTTCTAACATAAACCAGCAACAGGTGTCTCACCAGATGTGGAAAGGGCTATCTTAGATTAAACTCACCTTGTCTTAACCTACTGTGAGCTAGAGGTACAGTGTGAAAAGATCCAGGCTACTGGAATGCTCTACAAATGTCTCTGAAGCTACTGATCTTGAGTGTGCAGGCACCGCAGGCTGCCTGTGGATGGCACAGCCCAACTTTAAACCTGTGCTGGATTTTCAGTCTGGATGGGCACTAAAAGGAGCTCTATAATGCATAGGAATGGAAGAAGCCTATGCCAAGAGAGCAGAGGTAGAGAAGCATCTCTGTCTGCACTGAGCTCCAGGTGTGCTGTCTTTCAAGGATGCAACCCAGAATTCCTCAAAAGAGGATGCTGAAAGCATTAACAAAAATACTTTATTTTATTTTTCCCTAAAGAAATGCTGCATGGAGTTTCACTGCTAGGCTAAGAGACCAATCAGGACTGTAGTTTCCAAACAATCTCTTCCATGAAATGTTTCTCTTCTTTCTCTATAGTCCAAGTTTGCAAACAAAGAGGATTCCCTGGCTTCTCCCCAATAAAAAGATAATTGCAGACAGCTTGATAATATCTGGCAATAATCTGATCAGCTGACTCCCGGCTCCTGGATGACCTTACTGGGATGTAGGGGAGTGTGGGAAGGACAACACAACTTCCCAGCCAGTGGCTTTCCCTTATGCCTCTCTAGGAACCCAAGCCCCTAATCATCCTCATATCTTTCTGCTGGTGTGGAAAATTAAAACTCAAACTGTATGGCAGGTTCCCTCTCTCCACAGGGAGAGATTAATGCCAAGCAAAGAGGGGATCCACAAACACTTGGGAAGCCCAAAGAAAGTCACCTCTCCTAGGCTGCCTTCCCTTCTTGCTCTGCCTCTCACCTTGCAGACACACACCAGCTGTTCCTCCCCATCCTGCCTGCTTGGCCATGCTTCCATTCCAGTGCCTAGCACGGGCTCCCCAGTTCTCTGCTGCTCCCAAGCTCTCCATTGCTGTTCTGGAAAACAGACCCTGACTTCACTGGTCCAGTTAGCTGTTTTAGGAGAGAGAGACAGCAGTAGTGACTAAAATATGCTGATGTTTTCAGATATTGAAAGGTATCTAGTGGTTCCCAAGGGAGCTGTTGAGCCTGTGTCAGGCTTTCTGTGGCTGGCAACCTACCCTAGACTCTGCTTTCTGGCATCCCTTGGAGTGCACAGAGCTGGCAAGAAGTAACAGCACGAGTGCCCTACTGACTGTGGAGTCTCAAGGTGCTGTCAAAAGGGACAAAGGTGACAATGTGATATAAAACCAGTACCATGACCTGGTGCACAGCAGTACTTTCATTTGGGATGGAAGCTGGCAATACAAGATTTCAGATCCTATGCTTTGGGACCATTAAGATTTTTTTGCTAAAATCTGTGAGCTTGTGAGCTGGAAGAGCTAAAGAGGCCAAGGATGTGAATGTGGTAGCAGATCAGGGGATGGCAGTCACTTCTGTGACAGGGTTGTGGACAGGGAAATGAGAGTCTCAGGGAAGTTTATTCATAAATCCAAACCAGTCAGCAGTGGTTCTCAAGCATGAAAATGTAATATTTACTTTACAGTTTTTATCCTGTCTAATACAGCAGAGAATGTTCTGATTAGTTACATCTCTAAGCCTTCTTTTCTAACCTTATTAGGTTCTTTAACTCCATGATACCTTCTGACACTGTACTCCAAGCTAATCAGCCCTGGGTTTAAAAAACTATTTTGTACTAATCTATTAATTTAATTTACCCCCTCCCACCCCATGAGCCTGGCTCATGAGTTGCCTCAGTCTGAGCTCCAGCAGTACAATGTATAAAGAAAACGAATACACTTCCTTTGTACTTCCAACACAGATGAGATCTTGTGCTGCTCTGATTCCTTGCAATACGGATGCACTACTGTGTCTCAGGCAATTAGGAACTGCAAAGCATTTAAGAGGATAGTAATCTAGGATTTGGATTGTGCTAGTATTAAAAAAAATATGGTGACTGAAGGAGTTGAGGCTTAATTTTGGGCCATGCAGCTTGATGGAAAAAGAATCCTTGCTACAGGCATGGGGCTGAGATTGTGATTTGTTTCTTTTTGAAGCACTGGGGAAGAATAAAAGGTGTCTTTGCAGACCATCAGGCAGGACTGACTTACCATGGCTTTCCAGAGCATTGTGCAGCCTCCTTGCCTCCTCATTCTGCTTCTGCAAGATCATCTGGGTAGGGTGATAACCTCGCTGGGCAGTGCCTGCTCATGAGAGGCTATGGCCATTCCATGAATTTATTCTCTGGAAGTGTGGAGGAAACAATCTTTCTGCCTGTTCCCTCTCCAGGAGCAGGAATGGGGCAGAGAAATGTGAATTCTCACAGCTGCTCCTCTGCAGTTGGCTGATAGATCATTCGTTACATCACAGAGGAGCTTTCTGCTTCAGGATGAATTTGTAGATTAGATGGTGACTATGGGGATACTGAAGCACACACATTTGTTAGTGACATCAGCCCAGGAATAGCCAAAGGAAGCACTAAAGGCCTGACATAAATCTTCAAGTCCCAAACACTTCCTCTGCTTTTAGTTTGCTTCCAGGAGTAAATGTCCTCTCTCTCTCTGACCCAGGGAATGTGCAGGGAAAAGGACACCTTGCTGCCTGTCTTGCACTCTGCTCTCCATCTGCAGCAGGTAGCAGTAAACTGTTCTGCTGCCCAGAGTTGAGAGCTAAGTCTTTCAAGTTGAAAAAGACCTTAGACAAGCAGCATCCAACTGGGCTGATCTGAAAACAGCCTTTGTATGTTAGGCTACAAAGCCGTACAGATGGATCAGAGGGGTAGTGAACTTAGGCCACCGCCTGACAAGGTTCTACCATGAGGGGCCTGAACACTCTTGCCTTACAGAACCAGGTGACTTAAGAGTTATCTACCTTGCTGTGAATCTCCTGAGGCAGAGAATAAGCTCTTTAGATCTCTCTGATGTGGCTAGAGCAGAGTAACACCAGAGGTATGAAAACTGACAGGGGTAACCAGGGCATGAACAGGAGCTTTGGAATCAAAATTTGAGTAACACTGGTGTGGTGGCTCCTTGCTGGCTGAGAGGGGCTCCTCTCCAGCAGCTCCCAGGCAACCAGATCAATGGCTAGGTTGGGAGAGTGGCGCTGCCTGCCACTCCAGCATGAAAGGAGTTGCTGCTGCCATCCATGCAGAACAATCTACATGACAGCCCCTAAACTGGCAGCAAGGAAATGCAATGTGCAGTGCTCTTGCTGAAGAAAGGAAGGGAATGCTGAGCAGCAGCTAGAAAAGCATTCACTTGAGTAGGGCAGAGAGCTGACCTGTCAAAATGTGGATGGGTTGAAGGAAAAAAAATGCTGTAGGCTTGCAACCCACAGTCAGTCCTGCGTTCTGAAAGGCTCAGGCTGCAATGTGCAGGTGGCTGTGCTCTCCACGGGGGGACATGCAAGGAGCTCCTGCCTTGCTGATGGCACATATGTGTGAATAGGACTGAAGATGTCTTGAGAGTCAGGAGCTTGGGCCACAGGACTTGTCAAGCAGTTCTGGGTTCTCTGACAAAGAGCCACAGCTGCCAGAGGTGCAAAGAGCACAAGATTGCTATTTCCCCTGACTCCAGCTGAGAGGCTGATGCAGAACCACTCAGGAGTGGTGACTTAGCAGCAAATATTCATCTTGAAAGCTTTAGACTGTGATGGGTGAAGTTGTAACTTGGCTAAAATGTATGGCCCTGATGGGAGGAGTTGGTAGCTTTATCAGTGGGTGTGAAGATACAGAAGAGTCCCAAGCGTGCACTGGTACGCACTGCTGTAGAGGGGTTCCTCCTTGTTATGTACAATAGGGAGCCAGCACCTGCAGGTGTTACAGCAGATATGGGCACTGACAACAGCCAGGAAGGGAAAGAAGGTCCAACCCACTCCACCCAACCTGGTACAAGGTGCTCTGGGGCAGAGTATGAGAACAGAGAGAACAGTAAGGCTTCACTGGCAGAACTGAGGTGGGAGAAGCCTTGGAAAAGAAAAAAAATTGTCAAGGAGGTAAAAAAAATTGAGATAAACACATTGCAACTGGGAGAGGGAGTAGAGGAACTCAAAGGGTAAAGGCATGAACTGCATAAGCTGCCTTGACTCTGGAGCTGAGAAACATGCTAGGACACCAGGGTGCACAGGGCAAAGCCAAGGAGAAGCAGATGGAGCCAGCCAGCCTGTGAGCCTGAGGGCAATGGCATGTCAAGAGTTTTGGAGAGCAGGGAGAAGGGAGTGGATCTTGAAGCAAAAATCCTGACGTTAGCTCTTGCCTGTGGGTACTGCTGGGTGGGCTCTGGCACCTCAGGCTATGCCAGCTGAATACCACTGCTCACTTCTGCCATGGGTTATCAGAGGGAAAAGGTGACTCTACCTAATTCCCTCCCATGAATTGTCTTAGTATTGCTTCTAGCAGTGCCCTAAACTCCACATGGCTATGAGACAGACCTGTCTGCTCCAACCCCACCTTCAATGGTTGCCATTTGCAGCTGCCTGGGCAAGTGTATGGCAGGCACACAGCAACCTACAACGTCCTACTGTGGGCCCCCACTGCTACATGAGGGAATGTGCTTGAGATGAAGCCACCTCCAACAGTTCCACAAAGCTTCCAGAAACTGCACTGAGGCCACAACCTGTGTTAAAGAGAACAAAACAGTGACACTCCATCCCACCACGAGATTTACCTGCATTCATCTGTCACTGTCCTAAGCTTACTGTTTGCCATCCAAGGTGCAGTGCAGGAATAAACAAAGGGAGACAGATTTCTGGGCAGCCAGTAGTAGCAACTTCCTGGTTAATTATAGGTAATATTGACCCTTTCTCAAATAATTTTTCAGTCCTCAGTATTAGCCACTGCTATGGTTGTTTGAGCAAGATGAAAACAAGATTAATAAACAGTCGTCTTCCTTCTATATCAGGTTTGCATCCATGAACTGAGAGAACAAAGACAAAAATAACAGCCAATATATTTTCTCCCTTTTTTCATTTTGTTTGTCCTTGCTGTATGTAATTTTCTGTGAGATAGCACAACAGCAAGAACTTGGGAGCTGGCAACATTTAGAACTCCCTTTTTATTTATTCTGTTTACTTTTACTGTCCTTTTCCTTGCAGCAGCTCCTTTATCAACTGCACATTAGATTTCAGCCTAAAATCTCAATGTGAAAGCTGCTGACCACCCTCCACTCTTGGAGCATTGCTCCTGTGCTTCTGCTGTGAGGAGGGCAGCAATAAGGAATGGGGCTGTGCTGCTGAAGCACTTCTAGGAGTAAGGCTGGAGAGGCAGGACTGCACTTGGGTTAGACATCTCCCTGAGTTCAGGTGACTAGGAAGAAGGATGCTCCACCTGCTGAACCATGCAGAGGGGGCCTAGGTTTCAGAAAAGGAGGTAACTGTGGAGCTTGTGAGTGTAGCAATGGATTGTGACCCAGACTTGATGGTGACAGCAGGTTTTACTGAACCAGCTAACCATCTTCAGCACAGCACTGGTGGAAATCTGTGGAGGTGTAAGAGGCTGTGACTCAATGGAGGAAACTGTAGGACAACATTTTGAAGAAGGATGGAGTAAAGCTGGCAGGGCATGCTACTACAGAATTGTCAGCAAACATGGCAGTGCTCTCCAGGTGAAGAACAACCAGTGAACAAATTAACTGCTGCTGTGTTCTTGAAGCTTTGTGAGTGTTGAGAGTTCCTGCTTCATCCTCCCTGGACTCAGCTCACCAAGACTGCTCTGGGCAGTCTGGCCAGGCAATCTATACCTTCTCAATAACCTGTTCCAGGTAAGTGGTGATAAGGTCAGCTGAGACAGGCTCCTCATGCAACAGGAAGGGAATCAAACATGTGGCAGAGGGCAAAGAAAACCCACCAGGGCCTCAGATTTAGAAAACGTTTGGAAGAACAGGGATATACACAGAGGAAAATGCATCTCCTGCTGCAGCAAGAGGGATGCTGTCAGACATGTATCACTTCAACCAAGCTTGGTGGCAGCTTGCCATCTTTTCTCTTCCTCTCTTCCACCCCTCAGCATCTGGATTTATTTCCACCCCATCCTCTCAAGGCACAAGAAACTCCTGAACATGGAGAATGTAGGTTCTCCAAAGTAAAGGGCAATAAGATATTGAGTATTTCTAAAGAGTAGTCCATTACAATGGCTTCAAATCTCACTTCTCTCTTAAATGCATGTCAAGGTTTGGGCCTATCACTAAAAAACCCCAACCCACACATAGTGATTTGTGTTTATTCCCTGCTGCAGTTGCAGCTACCTGGAGTAAGACTTTCACCAGGCCTGTAACACAAGACATTCCCATGTACCCTGGCTGAGCAGCTGCATTTATGCCAAGTGTCTGGAAGGTCTCCCCTCAACCAGTGAAAGCACAAACCAGCTCCTGCTGTTTGCTGTACTCCCTCTCTTCCCCGTTGCATGATGCTCTCACAGAGGTCTGGGTTTTGTTGATGCAGCATATAAAAAGACCTTCACATCGAGCAACAATCCAAGCCTGCTTTAACACCCACAGCACCATGTGTCCCGGTAGAGTCTGTACTTGTTAACTGTTATAGACTGGGATGGGATTTTAGCAGAGGCTCCTTGTGAGGAGGCCTAGTGGGTGGTCAGCAGAGACTCATGTACAGTGGTTGGGGCTCTTTTGTACTTGGATTAGGTATGGGAAGTATTTTCACTTGGATTTCTCATCAAAGTCTGTGCAACTGGTTGACACTGGGGAATAGCACTGATAGCCCAGGCTAGGGCCAGAGGATGCTGAGAGGTTCCTATGTTGCCAGAAGTGACATGTTTTGCAGGACTGTCACTGTGACCTCTCATGGTCATGACAGTGCCAGTGCATAGTTCTGCCGGTACGGGAAGCCAAACCTCCTTATCCAGGCTGAACTATCTCACACGGCTGCATTTTGTTACACTCTGTGCAGCTGTGTGTGCCCTCCTGCCAGGGCTCCTACAGCAAACTAAAGGTGCCTGAATGGAGACATGAACATATTACATTTCATTTACATTCAGGTAGATTAGCAAAGCCTTAGGGTGCTCCCAAGAGGTCAGAAACGCAGACACATAAACCGAGGTTCAAAGAACAGAGAGACTCAGTGACGGTAACTTAGTTGGGTAGCACAGAGATGAGAGGATTAGAGACCCAGATCCTGCAGCATCCCTCCTTGTTCTCTCCCTGGCTCCGTTCTTCCTGCCAGGATTAGCTCCAGCATTTCTGCATGCTTAGGAAAACCAGCAAAAGTTTTCTTATCACACTGCAACATTCCTTCACAGAAAAAACCTTAGAACTATGCTTACCCTAAGCATTTTGCTGCTTTGGAACCATCAGGGCTCATTTCTCTCTGCAGAGCAGGCATAGTCCTTTTGATCTTATACACTTTTGGCACTAATGCTGGAGTAAAATAATTGTGCTTAATGAGACTACTGGTGCCACTTGCAGGAAAATGATCCCTACCTGCATGCAGGACACAAAGCATTTAAGTTTCTTCCAGCTGCTGTAGGAAGACTAAAGCCTCCTCAGGGACATTTGGCCAGTTTGCTTTTCTGCAAGAATTCTTCACATACTCATCTCCTTTTAAAAGGACACAAACCACTGACTTGGGGGAAACTCATGCACCATCAGGATGAGATTGCTGTCCCTGTTCTTTTATTTTTCAGTAGGGCTCAGAGAGGCAAAAAGAGGTCAAGTAACTTCCTCAAGGTCAGAGACCATGGTGAGTCATAAAGAAAAGACTGTTTGCCTTACAGCCCTGCATTCATTCTCCGTGCTGCTGGTAGGCATTTGCTTTGCCTACCCCAGCAACTTCTGGGAACCTTGACCATGCTGCTTGTGGTTTTGGTGACCTTTATCAGAAAGACTTGTGGGACAGTGGAAGGCCCATGTGAGAATGCAGCAGCACTGGCTTTGCAGGTGTGAAGGGGAATTCCTTTAAGGCAAAACTCTTAAAGCTTAAACTGAAGCCCAGCTACTAACTTACTGAAAGAAATGTGAGCAGCACTGCCAATGGGAAGCAGTGAAAATCTAGAGTTGGATTCACATCCACAAGAATTTAAAACCCAGCAGATTTAGGATCCTTTGAAATGGGCTACATAGTTTAGTTTGTGGAGATGCCCCACAGCTCTGCAACAGGGGACCTGAGAAAACACTCTGAATACTGTGGGGCTCTGATTAAATACAAGAGCTGAGCAACCCACTCACAGTATGAGGACTGCCCATGGAAGGTGCTCTACAAGCAAAGCAAACTAAAAAATAATCTGTGTGCATAGCTGTGCCTAAATTTACATTCTGCAAGGCACCAGAGGCTCTGAGGATAGTTTCATCTTTGTCTGCATGCTCTTATTCTATGTAATCACTGGGATTGAAAAAAAATAAAAATCAACCAACCAACCCCAGGCTTCAGCCCTGAGAGTGCCCCAAATGCCCTTCGGGTGTGTATTTCTCACCTACTCATCTGGCTAAATGCTTATTTACCTGTAGCTGTTGCTCTCCTCCGACTGGTATGCCGCATCTAAACAAGTGTGTGTGTGCCGCTGCATTTCTGATGCAAAGCGTCTCTGACAGGTAGATGTGTGGTGGCCACATGAGAAATGACAGTGCAAAGGCAAGGTGGGTCTCTGAAATGCTATGCTAGAAGAGTAAGCAGAGGTGCTAAAAGGACTTGATAATAAGGACACTGAGATGACAGCTGCTAATGCCACCGGGTATGCACCAGAGCTAACAAAAATGGGCTTTCTCCAGAGTTAACATGTACTGCTGTAATGCTCTTGGCACTAGGCAGATTTGTTTATCTTACTAACAGCTCCAGGCACCCATTCCATGCTCAGAGGCAGAACTTCTGCACCTCTTCTCCTCCCAGTGTCAAATAACACTGCCTGCAACTCCAACAGAATGCGCTGGTGCCTCTGTGTAGAGAAGTGGTGGCTTCTGCTGCAACACACTTGGAAAATGAGGTCCCACTGCTGCACCTCTCCAGTCGCTCTTAGAAAGGTGCACTGATTATTATGACAGGTCCGGGGGAACACCCTCCTGCCTCTTCCCTTTAGGCAGTACTCACAGATCCTCCTGCTAGAAACAAAGCTCTGGCACTGAGCTAGAAACAGCAACACTGCAATTCCAGTTCTACTGCTCACTCTCCTCTCCGACATGCAGGGCGTTTTGCTGCTCGCAGGCAGCCCAGCAGACACAGGGAGCTATGCCTCGATGAGACAAATGCTGTTCTCTGCTCTGTGCGTGCCATCTACTGAGGACGTGTGACAGCCGTCTGCAAACCCCAGCCCGACCTGCTGCCAGGTCATCCCCGCAAAAGCACTGCCTGCAACTCCAGGGTTAACTATACTCACCTCCCCCCCGTGTTCACACTGGTTAAATTTAGGAAAAAACGTGTTCAAATCTAGGTTAAATAGGGAGCATGTTTCTCACACTGCTGCCACTGAAGAGATCAAACAAATCAAAGAAATTCCCTGCACAAACCCAAAATGGTAATAAATAAACGGAACAAGGACCAGTACGCAGGACAACTGTCAGCAGGAGCAGACACCTTTCTAGCAGGTGTAACCTGTGCACTCAGCAAGGAGTGACACTGGGGCAGATCCCATTTCTCCCTCCCACTTCATCTACCTTCTGCCTACCACATCTCATTTGTGTGGAGCAGAGAAATTGCCTGTGAGCAGGATTTTTGACCCCAAGCACTTGACAAGCTGTATTGCTCAGAGCACTACAGGTTCTTCTTATAACCCTGCCAATCTAAGTGATCCTTGCCAAATACAGTGGATCTTAATAAACCTGTGAACAGAAATTTGAAGAGACAAAGTCACAGCCGTGGCATCCCTCTGGAATCTCACCTGCCTCTCCCTTTATGCAATTTCAACAGGCTTTTGAAGGATGACTATTTGAAAACATGATGAAAGGGGTCTGAGTTGTGGCCCCTCACCCCCAATTACATGGCACATGACAACAGACTGCCATGGATTAAGACAAGAGAAGATGCTGGCTTGGTGTTTCAAACCATTTGCTTTATGCTGCATCTGTTTTAGCACTAAACAACAGGAGCAAAGCTCACCAGCTCTGTGCAGAAAGGTGAATGCCAAACGATGATGCCAGCTGACACCAGTGTCCTGGGTTTCACCATTCCCCCCCAGGGATGTAAAGGGTAACGACTGACCCTGCATCCTTCTGGGAAGCAGAACAGCTTTATTAACCTCCTCATTTTGTGCACCTCACCCAGGTGATGAACTCTCTCTTTCCTGTGCATACCTAGGCACAAGTTTTTGCTTCAGAGATGCTTTCAGGCTTGGAAAGGAAAAACCCATGCCTTGCTAGGGACCAAAAATAACCTTTGAGCCTACAGTTCTCGCTTCAGTACAGCTTCTTGAAGTCAACAGGAGTTCTGTCTCTGTAAGGGACTTCAGGATCAGACTACAAAGTAGTTAAACCCCCCTCACCCTTCCCCTCCACCTTCCTGCAGCACCTCTCCTAAGCAGATGGTAGGGAGCAATGGGAGCGACGATCAAACGTCTGCTGACCACGGTGGTGACTGGCAGCTATGGCAGAGGCAGCACTGCTTTCAACTTCCATCGCTAAGACGCCAAAAAATAAATCTTTTTATATCCGGTACTATTTGGAGCTACTGCGGTAGCACCCAAACCCTTCCCCTTCCTGACATCCAGTGTGGTAGAGGGAGCCTCTCTCTCTGTAATACTGTTAATTACAGGCACCGGAACGGGAGCTGTGGTGAAGGCACTGAAGGACATCTCGGGCTGAGGGAAAAACACGGCTTGCAATCCTGGCCACTTCTCGGGCCACAACTGCTTCGGCTCTGAGCATCCCACGTACGCGCCGCTGCCTTCTCTCCCGTTCCTCGGGGGAAAGAGGACACGAGGGTTCGCCCACCGGCGGCGGCCGGGGAAGCCAGGGGAAGGGCCGGGGGAGCCCCGGTGCAAGGAGCGGCCTGACCGACCCCCGAGGCAGCCGGGCCCCGAGTCGCGCACCGGCAGCGCTTGTGCGCCAGGCGTGAGAACGAAAATTAAAATGGAAGACAGTGGCAGGAAAGGGATGGAACGGGCTGGCTTGCGGAGGGGAAAGGCAGCGTGCCGGCCAAGGTGGGGGACCCGCCGCCCCGCGCCCCGCTGACCTGCCAGGCTGTTGTAGCAGTCAACCTCGATGGCCTCCACCGCTTGCCGCTGCTCCTCGCTGAGCCCCGCGGCGGCAGCGGTGGCGGCGGGAGGGCGCTGCCCGGGCGGCTCCTGGCTCAGCAGCAGCAGCAGCGCCTTCAGCTCCAGGAGGGCGCGGTGGTACTTGCCGATGGCCTCCCGGAATTTCTTGTCCTTGTAGCACTGCGCCCCTTCGCTCTTGAAATCCAGCGCCCGCCCGATGAGCTCGCCGGGCTCCGCGCTGCCCGCCGCCGCCGCCCGCGGCTG